>VZSC01014918.1:522586-569107 GCA_013398225.1 Steatornis caripensis
GATTTGATGACACAATATTGAAACAGCTGAGAAAAATAGTTTCCTCTGAGATTATCCTACTGAATATCCTACTTATAATTTAATGTATTTAGCACTTACATCTAAATCTTTGCTGGTCATTTTGCAATTTGAAGATATTTATGTGGTTTTTTTACATCACCACAGAACAACAAAATTTATGACCATCATTAACATTGTGAATTCCACTCTAATCTACTCTCCTTTTTGTAGTTCTCTACTTCAGTTTACTATCTTGTGAGGGAAAATAAAATACCAAGTCATGAAACAATTTTATTGTTCATCTAGAGTGTAAATCATTGGACCTGGTGGTGTAAAGATTAGAAAAGGAGATGTGACCAGAGCTTGAATGTTGTTATGCAAAAAAATTAGTGACAAAAAACCCCAGGTGAGAAGTAGCACCATGAATCAATAAAAAGCAAGAAACATGTACAGGGGAGTAGGATACATCCTCAAATGTTTTGTCTTGATCAGTACTGCCCTGAGTATCCCATAGCTATTCCTGTGCTCAGAACCGTACTGTCTGTCATAATGGGAAAATTCAGAAACTTTACTTCCTCGGAGGCAAGTTACATAGGCTGGTAAAGCTGCATATTGCATGTTTTGTGCTTTAGTGTTTGGAAATGCAGAGATCGGAGTTACTACTATGAGTTACAATGGCGAAAAGTAAGAATTCACTGGCTTTAGAGAAATTATGACACAACAGGAAATACTTTGACAAAGCCTGTGTTTTCCCTATCTGGAAAATGCTGATTAATGGAACCTAGACGTAGTAATCAGTAATTTATTCTTTATAGTGCCTATTATTTTGAACAAGCCTTGCAATGTGGGGAAATGCTAAAAGCTTTCTGAAAAGCACTTCTTTTCTTTTTTTTGATGGAGACTGTGAGGAGGGTTCAGAACCATAATATTTTTGTCCAGTGAATGCATCAAAACAATTTTTCTTGCGTAAGTTTGATTTTAAGATCTTTATTCTTTTAGTATCATATTTCCAATTAGGAGTGGATATTTGTATTCATATATTTCTGACTCTCATTTTTTTCAGATTGCATATACTTGTACTCTTTGGGCTAGCTTTCTTCCAGTGTAGTAGCGGCTTTCTAGTTCTGCCACATCGCTTAAGAGAAGATGTAGTCACTTCTGATACTAAGTAACTTCTATAAATAATGCCATTGGGAGATGTAATTTGATACTGAATTAACTTGACTTTCCATATATAAAGAATCTTCTTTTAGAATTTAATATGAAGATGCTAGCAATGTTTGAAAAATTACAAAAACTGTCCAACAACCCATGAACAAAAAACCCCTCAAAATGTAGGAACATTTAAATTTTGAAGAAATTGAAATCTCTCTCCAATCGTTCTCAGAGCAAATTCCTAAGCGGCTCCTAGTCAGCATGTTGCATAGCTTTGGTGTACACATAAGATCATATTGAAGCTTTCCAGCTACCTGTAATGTAAACATCTACACTGAGTATCCGGCAGAAGTCAAATCCTGGTGTTTCGCTTCTGGGGAGGAGGTCAGTTCTCTGAGATGAATTTAGAATATAGTTCACAGACAGGTTTCTAGCAAAAGCCTCCTTTGTGAATAAGACAAACGAGCTGACTTGTGCAGGGTACAAGGTACAATAACAAGAGAAGGCAGCTATTTGAGTAATGCAGGCTAGAGAAGATCTCTTCATCAATTTGAAAATTAATATAGATCTGCTTACAAATGCAGTACGACCCCGACAGTATTTGTACTTAACCTGAGGTGCAAATAACAGCAAGATCACTTCATTCAGTACTAAAATGAAGTGGTTATCTAATAGCGTATCAAAGTAGAGCAAGATTTAATGAGAAATAATGAATCATGCATGCTACAGTCAACACTTTAAAAGTATCTATAATTAATAAATACAGAGAATTATTAAGAAAGAGAATTAAGGAAGTCAAAATCACTTCACATCTTAATCTAGTGAAATTCTTTGATTTGTATATAGAGAAAACACTTCAAGAAATAGAATAGATTTACCTTTACTCATACCAGTGCATAAAGAGGTGGCCCCAGACAACACGCGTGGTAGAAAGTAGAGCACTGACTAATAAAAATAGAGTCAAACAACAATAAACTGTAAAGAAGAAGAAAGAAATGGCAACATGCTTGTATACTAGAAGTATTTTCTCCATGGACCCAGACACTAAAGTAATTACAGAGAAGTAAAATTCTATTGAGCAAATAATTTTCTTGTGCACCCTGATATTGCAGAAATGTGAATATTTTAGAATTTTGGCATGCCCATAATTTAAGTCCTTGGTTCTCTTTTTGTAATCTTGTTAAGCCTTATATGCTCATCTGTTGCTTTTAATTCATTCTATTTGTGTTATTGCATAATGGCAACACACAGATAACAAATAATGTGAAATTGGGTCCATTATATTTTGTTCCTATTTTGCATATTTAGGGCCTTCTAGTATCTGACTCTTTGCCAGCAGTAAATGTGCTGCTCTTGTTCTAATTAATTTAATTTTTCATGCTTTTATGAAAGTAATTAAACAAGGATTTTGTGCATTCGCTATAGGATTTGCTTCAGCTTTGAAAACTTCTGTCTGGGTTAGAGATGCCATATCTCACTTCTTGTAGGTAATCATCATCTGCACCGAGTTGGTTAGGCTTAGATTCAGTGCACTGTGTCTTAACTTTCCTGTTATTATGAAACAAATTTGAGGAAGAAGTACTGTTGGTAACCTCTTGTATTATCATTTGTTTTATTTGCAGGTGACCTTTACTAACTCAAATAGGAGTCTACCTACTAGAAAACAAGATTTTAAAGTCAATATTAATAATGATAAGCTGACATGAGTATTCTGCTTGCAGCATCTGTCCTAGCTCCTCCAAGTTATACTTCTTCACAGATAGCTTGGATTTCTCAAAACTATTGAGTCAATAATGCTGATACAGTCTTAGGTTTCCCAGAAGTAAACTGTGTTCCAATAGTCAATGGAAAACGCTATGTGCAGAGGTATATCTTAAATCTAGATCCTACAGAAGACTGTGGGAAATCTACAGAGGTTTAGTGCCTACAGAAGACTCTATGAAGAAGCCTATACCCAGTCATGCCCACATTGTGCCCGTGAAACCTTTTGAAAGGTAGATGTTGATTTATGTTGTTTTAGAAACTGGAAGTGAGGCAGGCATAAGTCGGAGAAAGAAGCTTAAGAGGAGACATCATGACTTTCTTTTAAAATCGCGTGATTTTTAGCCACATTTTCTTTTATTTGAAGCCTAGAGTTTAGAATACATATTGAAATAGTGTGAGGCAAAGGACTGTTGCCCTATCTTGTGTGAAGAAACTCTGACTCAGGTGTCTTAGGCCAAAGTGGAAAGAATAGTGAGGTTATTGGTGCTGAAAGAGAAGAGCACAATTACAAATATTACTGACTGTCCTGGTGGTTAGGGAAAACTCTCAGTGCACAATCTGATTGGGAGAAGGCTAAAGGTTATGTGATTAGTAGAGTTAGCTTGAAATAAGAAAAGATTGACAGATACTGTGTAGGTTAAGTGAATTGATAACAGATTATTTCTGCAACATTTTGGCCCATGGAATCTAGCAACCATAGAAAAGTTGGAATTGCAATTTTCATGCAGCTGTCAGGGAGTTGAAAAAAGTGTCTGGACAATGCAGCTCAGGTATAGCTCCCAAGTTTTTTGAGGACTTTTATAGCTTACATTAGTCAAGATTAGGGAAAGGTGGAAACATGGAAATTGATCAAGAATTTAAATAACCTATAGCCTTAAATTTGGTTGGTTTGGTTAGTGTGCAATGCCACTGTATGACAGCTTATTCTGCTGGTTCTGTGCCAGCTGTATTGTAAACCTGGACAGAAGGTTTCATAGCTGTTTCAAGGACCAAGCACAGCTTTCCTGTCTTTGGAAACTAAGGTGAAAAAGGGCACATTCAGAGTTTTGATGTATGTTGAGTCTCTCATCCAACCTTGCTAAGATGAATTTCTGAGTCTTTCAGTTTCGGCATAGATTCAAAATGATCTAGAGCAAAGTCAATTTTTTCATCATATGTCAGCAGATAACTGTTATTTAGCCTTAAGAATGTCTCTAATTTATTGTCAGCAGAGTTTTTAACAAACACAGGAATTATTTGCTCTAAAATTCATTACCCTTTAGTTCAAATCAGTGAAAATAAACATGTGTTTACTTTATAGCACACATTAAAGAACTTTGGGGAAACAGTCCCTTAATTTTGGAAGGCTGTCACATGTCTTCAATTTGACATTGAAAGATATATTTAAAAATGCAAAGCGTCCAGCAGACTGCATCAGATTAAAAAAGAATCACTTTCAGATTAGGTGTTTCAACCATGTTAGGATTTCAATGTTTTATTTTTTTGCAAAGTTTCAGAACTCTGTTAAAAAATCTGGTAGAATATTAAGACTTTGATGCAGTAAAGCTTGAGATTTTAAATTGACAACCAGAAGATTTTCGAACAAAAGCAATTTACTCCATTCTAAAGAGCAATAGTACTTAATACAGAATATTGATTTGCTGTTGGCATTGCACTAAAATATTTTGAGTGTGATTGTGAGCCATGAAGGCAATGGATGGGCTTTAGGTTATTGTAATTGATCCTCCTGTGAGGATAACACGATACCCTGCAACGAGGTTCTTATCTCTCTAAATATATGCCTATATTTCTAATTATATTTTACTTCTCTCTGAACTACTGAATTACAGAATTCTTCCTAAATCAAGTAATTTCTTGCTATCAGAGAAATCAGCTTTGAAATGGTGTATGTATAGTGCACAATGTTGGTTGAAACATCCGTCTTTTATAACATGTTTAGCTAAAATAATGGTAAATATTTGTGATTATGCTAGCAGAAATAATAAAAGGAATAGAACAAATGAGATAGATACAATTATTTCTTCTTGATTTAATTAAATGCTGCTGCCATAGTTATCTTCCAGTCATGCTTCTGCAGTAGTTTTACTGCCCAGACTGTTTCTGGATTTATTTGTTTTCAGATTCTAGCTCTGCTGTTACATTCTTTGCCTTGTAAGCACCTGCAAAGACTGCAGTTATGAAGCAGTATCTGTTATTCATACTGTTTTCTGGGGCAAGTGGAAGACAAGAAGAACCATAGGTCACCATAACTCTTTCAGGTCAAGCAGTTTGGATTCTATAATCCCTCAGAGTTACCATCCTTCCTGCTTTCTCAACAGCTAACAGCATATCATAAAATGTCGATTTTGTTGTCAAGAAATGAGAAAAACAAATGCAGAGAATAAATTTCCTGCCTGTTTAATCTGAACAAATGTTCTGAATGTTGTTCAGTTTCTGCAGGAGTTGCTTTAATTTGTTTTCCAGTTGACCTTAACAGCAATCCCTTAGGATGTCTGTGCAGATCCTTGCTGACTAGCATCTAATACTGTCGGTGTTCAGCAAGAACGTGATGCAGAGAGCCTACTGCCAGGTTGTATTTTGCCATCTCTTTTTATTATACATCTGATTGTGAGTGGCAGCATCCTGTTCCACGTATTTAGTGACTCTTCTCAAACTCCACAAATGCCTAAGAGAAGAAGCAACAAGGAAAAATGCAAACTACAATAATTCTGGAAAGATCAAAGACTGGATAGACATTTCAGGGAGGAATAAATAGCAAAGGTAAATGCCTTCCTGCTGTATCTACTTCCTGCTTTCATTTTTATGTATTTTTTATTATTGTTAAGGACAGAAAGGTTCGACACAGAAAATAGGATTGCAACATGGAACTCAAGTGTGTTCGTATCTGAGAGTTTTGTGAGCATGTCAGTCTTACAGCAATGTGACTTTTTTCTGTATGCCTGTTTTAGGCACGTGCTAACTGTGGTGCCCACGTTAAAGCAGAAGTCTATCACTTGTGAAACACCAGCTGTTGATATTTGATAATTGCATGGGGTAATTTGAATAATTTGTAAAATCTCTCTAGCAGGTTACGGCAACAGTTAGGGGAGCAAGAGCACTTCTGAACAAAAATGCAAATGTCTTATCATTTTTAATGGCAGCTAAAAGAGATCTAGAGTTTTTTTGTCTTCAACAGTAAGTGCAACTTTAATTAAGCAGAGCAGTAAATTAGCTTCTGGCATTTTTCATCCTAGACAGCTGTAATGCTCAGAGCCACAGCGATGACAGTTAGGAAAGAAAACACATGAGTAGTGTGGTAAACTGCAGAGGGAAAAACAGAGCACTCTTAGTCCAAATCATTTATCCAAAAAAGATTTAATCAGGCTAGTGTCAAACAATGTTCAAAGGAAATGTACTCTTCTTCCCTGAAAAAAACCTGGTTGAATTTTCTTCTGTTCCTAGCATATTTGCCATATTTGCTATATACTCTGTCATATCCAATGTTAAAGTACATTTATTCACTTTATTTATAGAATAAATTAGAAAAGTAATTTCTCCTACCATAAATACTATAAAGTACTGTACATTCTTGAAGGGAAATAACTTTAAAAGTAGTTAAATTATGTGAATTTAAAAAAAAATATATTTAGGGAAAACAGTACTTCCTATACAATTGCATAATCTGCTAAATATATTATACCCTAAGTTTATTCATGCTCTTTCAGAGAGAAATTTTTGCTTTGAGTTGATGGGACTCTATTATAAAGAGAGTGGTTTTGCATTACTAGATTTTTGTCTCAATTTGCAGTTGGAAAATTAGAGACAGTCCTTCACATTAGTCTTTAATATTACTGGTAAAACAGTACAATGATTTCAGTACTATGGATTCACTTCAGTTTCCAATTGATAGAGAACATGGCAAGAAGGGGAATGATTGCACGGATATCTTTGATAATTACCATATTGAAGGCGGCAATTATTGGGCTAGATTCAAAAACAGCCTTTTTACGTTTGCCTTTCCTTCTGGTTCAGTGAAATTGCGCACTGTTGCTTTTCTGTGGTTTATGTCTCTCTGTTTTCATAAATTAGTTTGTGCAATCTGTCCCTCTGACCTCGGGAACAATTCTCCTTCTGTTTTTGTGAGGCATATGAGCACTGATGCTGAGACTGAAAAGCTAGAGCTGATAATTGATAATTTGCCCTGTAAGTAAACATAAGCTGTGGATAACACTGAGTTGGATGGATAATTTTGTTTGTATCACAGCCACACACACCAGTACGCAGTATGAAGAAAGGGAAACTTGTTAGCTACTCATGGATTAGAAGGAAAGAGTGGGGTTTTTTTCTGCAAGACTAGCAAATTGTTACAAATTTCTAGCACTGAATGTGAGGAGGAGACCGGTGTGTTCATGTTGGTTCCTCCATTAGGTCTGACTCCCTAAGATCAAAACAAAACTTTTAGAGCACAGGTGTATCGGTGGGAGGAAGGGATGATGATTAAGATTACAAATTGTGTACATGCAGCTGGAAAGGGAGAAAAAAAGATGATTTAAAGAACAAAGGTGGAATGGACTTTTTGAGGCCCTTAGCTGTGTCCCCTTTCGCACTCTCAGGTTACCACATAATATGTTTATGTTCCTAAACATGTACTTACTCCTCGTCACAGGGGGATGAAGCAGGAGAGATCAGACATTCAAGCAGCAGTTCAGTGTCCTGCAAACACTACCTTTGAGGTCAAAAAGATGGCTAGGAAAGGCTTTTAAACCCAAGACTTCCTTTTTACTCCAGGATCACTTATAATCTGTCATGTTTTCTCTCAGTTATAACGAGTGTAAGTGCTACCTACCCATTTTAAATTCCATTTTAAAAGTTCCGTCTGTGGAGGCATGGAAAGCACCCTTCATTTCTACTGAGCTATTACAAGAAAAATTTCTGTCGGTGTGACCATAGACTGTTACATCTCGTAACTGAAATAGTTCTTCTTTCATCTTAATATTAACTCCTGTCCTTAAAATATTTGCAGACCTCCTCAGCTTCCCTTTCAAGCACCATTTCTGTAGACTAAACAGTCCTGGTTCTCTTAATCTATTTTTCAATTAAAGAAAAAGATCTCCAATCATCTACTAATTGTATTAGTCCTGCTGTACAATCCATTCCAGTTTAAATCCACATTTCTAAAATAAAAGGGGACCAGAAGTATATGCAATATTCTGAGGTTTTTCCAATTTGGAAACTAATTCTGAGCTAGTTTACCATTAGCTTTAAAACAGTAAGGCTCTTTGTCCTTCTTGTATTTGTTAAGTTGTAGTATTATCTCTAATTCCTTTCCTGGCAATTCGTGTTGTACAAAAAGGAATCACAAAAGCATTTGTTTCACAATTATCCTTTGTTTTTTGTTTTGTTTTGTTTTTTTTATTCTCAATAATAATAACAACAATATAATAATAATTCATGTTCACTTTGGTAAAAGATGTCATGACAGTGCCATCACCAACAGAAAGTATATTATAGTGATAAAAATAAACATACTATGAGGATAAATGTGTTATTTGTATTGTCTACTGTTAAATATTACAAGTAACTTTGGAAATAAAGGTCAGGGATTCCTAAATGTATAAAACGTCTTAAGTCTTTCATATAAATGTACCTGAGAATATGTTACTGTAATAAAATATATCTATTAATTAAATGCTATTCAACTAAAGAAATATTATATTAGTGGAATATTTATTTTAAAAAAAATCTATAAAGCTGGTATATCAAGTGTTTTCTACTGTTCTGATAATGCTTATGGATTTAAGTATGTTGCCTGTTGCCATCTTACAGCTTGAGAGGAAAATACCTAGGGATTATAAAACTGACTGTAGGATGCTGTGCCTTGATTGAGCAAGACTGAACAAAAAAGAATGGAATGGGAAAGGGTAGGAATTCGATCACAGTAGGTTGAGTTTCTATTATACTTATTATTTTTCTTGCCAATTTAAGAGGTAACAGGAAAAAAAAGCCAATCTTAAAGGCAATGTAACAGAAGCATAAGGTTACAATCTATTCATACACATTTCTGAAAGAAAAAGTAACACAAAACACAATGCAGTTACAACAAGTGCTGGAGAAAATGACATAGTATATGGAAGATAAGATGCAAACTCCAGGCTTAGGCTTTGATCACGTTTCCTTTGGGATCAACAGTTCATTTGATGATACAGATACAAAAGGAAATGGGAAGGAGATATAAAATATTTTGTGCTGTGAAGTATTTGTTAGTCATAACTGCAGATTTCTTATTGCTGCTGACAGGAATGCTATTAAAGATATTACTAACACTTTCCCTTTGTTCCCCTGTCAAATTCTGAACTTGCCTGTTTGAGCAATTTGCATTTGATCATTGCTGCTCGATGCCCTTGCTCCTAGATTATCTGGCTATATAAATTAACATGAAAAAAATCTTCATTTTTCAGGAAAGTACACCTCTGAATATGCAGAGAGAGAGACTGGAGTGTGGGGGAGAGAGAATTTGCTTTTCTATAGAGGATGACTAGAAGACCGTCTAGGTTAAGTTCTGTTTTGAGTAGCACATAAGTGGGACTCAACTAATTCATAGGCTTTGTGTTGATCTGTTGTGCCGAGGTGAATTTTACCCTGGAAGCAGAACTCTTCTGTAAAAAGAATCAAGAGCAGAAGCATGGTTTAATATTAAGGAACCAAATTCAGATGTGATACAATCAGTGAAACTTCCCCAGTAGAATTCCAGTGGCTAAAATACCAGGTTTGAATTCAGTCCAAAGCATTTGAACTGCAGTTGTTCTGGTGTCACATCCTTCATGCACCACATTTCCTAGTGGTGTTGTGCTTCATCTTCAGTTAGCTGTGTAAAAAAAAAAAAAATCCAGGAGTGCTAATTAGCTGAAGGTAATGGCAACAGAAGGTGTCACTAACAGTTGAAATATAGTCTGAAAATTTCAAAAACTGTTTAATAAATCATCACACTTCTTCATCAAACCAAATCAGGCACTATAATAAACCAATGACAGTGCAGTGCACTGATGTATAGAAAATACTGAGCACAAAATATCACCAGTGATTAACTACCTATCTTGTACCAGAGACCATAATTCACCTTCCTGAGAATGCAGTTATGATAGAACATAATATAATAAAGTCTTTCAGCAGGTGCCATTGTAATGAGGAAAACTGACTCGATGGAGTCTGTGCAGCCAGTGAAACTTCTACCCCTTCTAGAGGCAACAGCTTCTTACTCTGCAGCCCTTTAAATAAAGTTTCCCTTCATTTCTGGGGACAAAGCCTGTTGAAACCCAAATTGTACACAAGGCTTGTAACAGCCATAGGTTTTATTCTGTGCTTCTCTTGCAAATATTAAGATAGTTTGGCTTCTAACATCATGCTTTTTTTTCCTGGTTTGATAAACAACTCTTCTTCAGTATTTCTAATTATCAGAATAAAATGCTGGCCACGTTCCATTCACCATTTGTTTCATGTATTTGTTATGCTGTTATTTGGTTTTTTTCATGTACATCATAAAAAAAGTAATTTTGGGAAATGGATTCATTAATAACTCTAATAATAATACTGTAACTTTAATTTCTTTGGAATGGAATGAATAGCTGCTATATTACTTTTTAATTTAGAAGCCGGAAATCTAGGGAGCGCAAGGAGGTAAAATGTTTTTTATAGCTCAAAACTGTGCTCTGGATGTTCATGAATACAGTAGTAATGGTAAGGAAAGGATTAATAAATCAGGTGAGGCACAATATAATTAACTAAATTTAATCTGAGGACAGTAAAAGTATATGTGAGATGTCTAAGGATGCGGTCTTGCAAGCTGTTATTACTGAGGCAGATAGATTTTGTCAATACCGCAGCAAAACTAAGCGTTGTACACATTCATTAATAGCAAGACAGAGCAAAAGTGGCTAATGTGCCGAGCTGTTTTTTGTGCCATCTGTGACACGGTTGGTGACACCTAGCACTCTGCCTCATATACTACAAGAAAGTACAGAGTAGGTCTCATTTGCAATAGGAGACCTAAGGGAGCACCTGAAATTCACCTCTCCTGTGCTCCTGGAATCTTAAGGCCGACAAGTCAGTGGTTCATTTGGCCCATTCCATTTTACCCTTATTTCACTATTAAAAAGAGCTCTCAGTAAGCTGGGAGCATTTTTATCAGCTCTGAACAACCTGAATTGGTTGAATTCAGTGAGGTGATTCATTTAAAAACAAAATGCAGATCAGGCAGTGCTCACCAAGTATCTGTGGAAATATATTCATAAGATCTAAATAAGATTTGTAGCATTTTTGAATCTCATACAGAGACAGCCACTGGCATTGCAGCAAAAGGGCAACTTCCAGCTGTGATGTTCCTTCTCAGCGATCAGCTCAGCAGTTCCTGGAGGAACGATGTGTAAACCAACAGTGCTGTCATGCTGCTGGTTGTCATCAGTCACTATGAACCATGATCCACTTGTACGTGACTTGAAGATACTGTCGCGGCTTGGGTACAATCCAGTATTCGCTGTTCTACAAGCCAGCGCAGAAAATGTTGGAAAGTGGTTAAACAGGTGACTGGTTTATGAGAGCGATGGGAGAGGCTGCTAAACGTTGAACCCTCCAGCTAAGAGAATAGTTTAGGTGTGAGAATTAACGTGATATGTCTTGGGTTATTTTAATGTTTAAAGAACCGTAATGATGACCTTCACTCTGTACTGGGCCTTGCTGAAACTTGAAGCTCCTGACTCTTCTTCACTGGATTTATACTGATTGCTTAGTTTTGTTTTGCATGTGATAATTTTCCTAAATAATGAGTAGTGTGAGCGGTTATTTTGGCAGCTGTGATTAGGTGCCATCTACTAAGAAATTTATGTGCAATTTTGTGGTTTGGTGTAGTGAGTGTCCTCGCATCCAATAATGACTGCAACTAGTTTCTGTTACTTTTGCAGGAATTACATTTCTGTAAATATTCATAGAAATCCTCCCACAACATAATTTCTCAATATAAGAGAAATGTTTCTCCTTGCCTTTGTACAGTCTTCCTGTACTTTTTATCCATTCAGACTGTCAAAAGCATATGCTTTTGTTCCTAAAGTTCAATTGAAGAAAAGGCTTAGCTAGTGTGAGGTATTTTGCTACCTCCAACAAGTTAAAAATTGTCACTCTTCTATCTTGACAGTACTGATTTAATGATTAATGGGCCATCATCTTGCCTGTTTATAAAGCAGTTGCTCTTGGCTCCTGTTGAATTACCAAAGGAGCTGTAAAACAGACTGCTGCACACTGTACAAGTTTCTAGCACTCAAAACTCTGTGAGAGCCATTGAATTGTATTAGGGCAGCAGCTCCTGGCTCCTGATGAGTTCCTGAGACAGTGGACCTATTGCTCCCAATGAGGACAATTTGTTAGCCTGGGACTGTACAAATCAGTAGCCTCTGTTGGACTGATCTGTGCCCCACTAAAATGCTGTGCTCACACTTCTTTCAGCTTTGATTTCTGCTATGGGAGCCCCACTGAGCATCCAGGTTAAAAGGATTCGTACAAACCTTACGTCCTCTTTGTATTTCCACTGAAACTCAAAGTAGATCTTAAGGAGTGCGTAGTTAATCAATTGACTTAAATCAGTTGTCTGCATGCCTTGTGTCTGGGATGGAGAAATTGCAAGCGTCTTGGGAACGAGGATGGAGGAATTCAGTTCTATTTGCTACTGAATGACACTACTTACAGCAGCGTGGAAACATCATTTTCTGGAGGTTTCGTACCCTTTCCAAACCTTTCAATTAGACCTGTATTGTTCATGCCAGTTTGAATCTTGAGAGTACGTTTATTGTATGTGCAAACCATTCATTCATCATGTAACTGTCCATAGAGTACAGTTGTTCTGTGGATTTTGTTTTCAGTAGAATATTTTGCTCTTCTTTCCCTCCACTTTGCTATGCACACAGCTTCTGATTGTGCTTGTGCACTCTGCTGGTCTATTCAATTGCAGCTGCCTTGGTCATAAATTCCTCCTCCGGTATTTTCCCTTCCTAAATTGTAGAAAGTGTGAAGAATACAAAATGTTGCCTTCTACTTTTGTAGCACTGGCTGTGCCCAGTTCACAATTTTAATTCTTCTTATGTGTATCCCAAAAGTAATGGCATTGTATTTTATAATTCATGTTGACAAATTCAATAGTATCCTTGGCCCAAATCTGAACCCATCTTTTCTTAAGGCTGGAGTTAAAAACGATCATATCTTGCTACTTGCCTACCCCTGAAGTTTGTATTTCACTGCTGCCAACAGCATATCTTTACATGTGTGCATCTCATGATTTGGCATACATACAGCTTGTAAGTTCTTCAAGATATTATATGTCAACAAGTAAATAAATTGAAGAGAAGTTTCATTAAATGAGTAAGAACAGATGTGTACGTAGGGTAACTTATTCATCACTAAAAAAGAAAGTGTATGATCTTTGCATCACTTAAGGCTCAAACAACTGATAGGTAGATAATGCGGAAGTTTATATTTCTATGAGGCTCTTGTCTGAGCTGTTTGAAGTTTGTTCTTATGCAAAGGTTTATGTTACATATATCAGTCAGTTAATGCTCAGCAGATCTTTTTCATACAGCACAACTTGTGACAGATTCTAACAGAATTTAGTTGATTTAAATAATAGATTTTTTAGAAGTATGTGGTTTTCCACGTTTAGTTTTTGAAATTGTTTTGCATTGGCTGGGAAGAGAAGATTTGCAGAACTCCATTGCTAGGACTGTGACCCAAATTATCTTGTACTTGTGGCACTAAATAGAGGTTCAGTTAAACAGCGGTAATCAACAAGATTGTTTTTCTTAACTAGTAGTCTTCAGTGACTATTTGTCTTTTGGTTACTGACCTACGGTGATCCACATGCCTGTAAGTGACCACAGGCCCCCAGCAAAACTGCAGAAGAGCACAGTCCCATTCTCTGTGGACATTTTCTCATTGAGTGCATGTTTGACATAACTGCCAGTAGTATAATATTTTGCGATGGCAACAGCAAAATGCACTCCCAGTGGCCACTGATGATTGTCATAAGTTTTAAGAGATCTGCTTTTCTCAAAAGCTCTACCCTCTGGTTTCCTGTGTTTAATACTCAGCACAGATCCCAAAGACTCCCCACAAATATAATAACTCTGGGCTATTTAGATAGCAATACAGATCCTTAAACTTTCCTTTCTCAGTTTGCACCCTCGGGAGAAGGCCAACAGAAAAGGTGCACCACTTATATCAACCTATTTGGAAGACTTTGAAAGTAGAATTGCCTTTTGTCTGTGTGGTAGTGTATCCTTATTTTCTGCCTTAAATCTTCTCCTTTGAACTTACTTACCAAACGGTCTTTCAGCTTCAGTTCTCTTGGCTTCTTTCTTGCCCCATGTTAGCCTCGTTTTCAATAATTAGGTCTTTCAATTTTCATTCGGATTTGAAAGAGAATAATTTTAAAAGAAAAAAAACATAAGGCAAACACACAAACTGACAGGGGATTTAATGCCATTCTCAAAAGCTTCTGATTTTTAAAAAGCTCTCTAACATTCAAGATGTTTTTCTGCCAGCATGTTAATAAGTCCAACAAATATAGAGCTATTAATAATTTAAAAAAATAATCTAGCCTTGGTCTAGTACATTACTGCAGAATTACTTTAGTAGTTACAAAACCCTATTTTTTTTCTTGAGTTTAAAAACGTAGAGGTAGCTATCTCTAGTAAATTTGAAACTTTATGATACAAATCTATCTTAGAACCTCTGATACAGACTTTGAGACAGATCCATTATATGCGTCTACCTCTTGCGCTCTGAACTTTGCCTTTTAAGTGTGCATCACTAAGCTTTGGCCTCAAGTGTGATAAAGAATGTCAGGAAAAAATCTGTAATATGAATCTAGTATAGGTTTGACTTAGAATAAGCATCTCATTTTTCACTCTAGCCATAGATTTCACTCTAACACATCTTACAATTCCCCACTTGTGTATATCCCAGATAACCTTTTTCCTAATTCTTCCCAAATCTTACTCTAACTCTGGAAATTACTTGTATATGGAGGACCTTATTTTTGACTCCCTGTAGATCCACAGAAAATTGCTAGTGTTAGTTCTGACAAGGACCAATACTTCTCCTGTCAGTTGAGGAACTCTATTTATTTATTTGCTGGCTCTGAAGGCTAGAGCGATCCATCTTACTCTGCACCTCAACTGTACTTACTGTGAACAAGAGGTGATAGAATATAACAAGCATTCTACATAGAAGTTTAATTTCAGTTGCTGTATGTAGATAAAAAAGGGATATGTACTGCAAATTTTTGGTTGGGAAATAATATTTAAACAATGGCTCTTCTAGTTGTAGCTGCAAAATTAAACCCATTTAGAGTGCACTTACTCTAAATAGAAAATGTCTTGTAGGTGCGATTGTTCTGTTGCATGAAATCACATAAAATTATTGTTTTTCTGGGTGTAAAGTACTTTATATAACTGCAGTTGTGTAATGAAGTGAATATTAGTATACTGCACATATGAGACTTGTACTGTAATTGTAAAGAAAAATTACTTTCCTTGCATTCAGCCTAACATTTTCTAAAAGAGTAATTTGCATATACAAAGTCAAGCCCAAAATGGGGAGGCTTTTGCTTTTTGGAAAATATGAACCTAAAACTGTAACAAGGAAATTAATTAAGGTTTGTTGTATTGAGGTTTATATCTGGACAGTCCCGAATCAAAAGTGCTAGGAAAGCGAAGATCTTTTTTAACTGGAAGTACCACAATTCTACATTGAAAAGGCAGAAGGCGGGAGATTGAAGAACGATTTCAGTAGTAGCAATTTCTAGATAAGATGAATGCATAGCACAGTTCAGAAATCCATACTAGGAAGGTAATCTTCTGGATATTAGATTAGTTAGAATTATTTAGCGTGTTCTGTTTAGCAGAAAAATCTTTTAAACTGGCATAGAACTGTTTCTCTTACAGAAAAAGTATTCACTGATGAGTTAATCCTAGGGAAAAAAATTGAGTTTTCTCTCTTATCCGTCTTGTATCAGTTCACCCATCATTAAATTGCACAATTCACCTGTCAGTCACAAGTAAATTCCATATGGGTGTTGCTTGCTAATTACTCTAATTTACTTTTTAAATGAGGAGATGAGAGAACAGGCAAGACACTGAAGATAACAACTTCAAAATAAACCCCTCATCATGCACAGTCATGTGTTCATGTTTAACGTCTGACTATCAATTTAAACATGGATGAAAAACTGAGGTTAGATTAGGAACAGTTCAAGGGAAATAATGTTGAACTGATGTAGGTTAGAGAACTCCAATAATCCGACGGAAAAGAAAGGGCAGGAGAGCAGCTGGAATAGAAAAAAATGTAGAATACAGGAGAAAAGGTGCAGCTGTAATTAATCTGCTAAAACTGCTTAGCATCCGAGTAATTATACTCCCTAAGAAGTCAGTGGAAATTTTACTTCTGATCTCAGGGGGAACACTTAAATGAAGCGGGTTGAGACCCTTACTCAGATAGTCCTACGCTACATCTTAAAATAATTTGAACTCTCAGTGATAGGCTGACTGGATTTTATATATAGTTTTTTGTTAAAGTTTTGCCCTATTCTTTTACGAGGGTGTCAAGGCAGTGGGAAAGTGCCAAGTTAATAGGTGAGTTTAATGTCATGATTGGAAAATTTGTAAAAATCTTGAAGGACAAGAGCAGAGGTAGATGGTTATAGATTCTTTGGATTGCTGTAATATTGATCCTAAGGCTTGTACAGGAAAGTTGAATAATTTTCTAATGCTTAACTTCTTGTCTTGTATGTCATGAAAGGCAGGAACAGAAGCAACTATTATAATGTTACAATAACTCATAACACTCTCTCTCTTATTCTGTGCTCCATCCTCCTGCTTTAATTGGGTCTAAAAATTCACCAAGAGAGGTGAATCGCTGAGCACACAGATCCTTTAGGACCCTTCTCTGCACCAGCTTCAAAATGTCCATGCAACCTGGCACAGCAGAGACAAAGGGCATCTGCTGGGTCCCACATCCCACTAAGTAAAGGGGTGGATTACAATAGCTTCTTCATGGTGAGGCAATCCCATCAGAAGATGGAATGACTAGAAATGAGTAAGAGAGTTTCTGCTGCTGAATCTCAAAATGTTTCTTTCTGATATTTATTACCTCCTTGGAAACATATGTCTTCTGGTTTTGTTTAATGAGAAAGTTGACAAACTCCTTCTATTTCTGACCTCTTCTGCAGCTGTTCTCAAGTCTTCATAAATAGTTCAGGGACACATACATTTGTCTTTGCCTCCTATGAATAGATGACATTGTAAGTATTACCCTCTTTAGTTTCAACATCAGCTGAAGCATGATGTAGGGGCTCTGGTTATTTGGTACTCTATTCTTGGAAGTTCTGTCTCAAAATCACATATGCTGTCTGTATTCAGGATGTAGTTTCCCTTCAATATTTCTTATAGTATATAGAGTAATTGCAATGAATTTGTCTAATTCAGACAGAATAACTGCCAAAAAGTAACTGAAACAGCATGGCTGTGTCTTTTGTGGTCTCATTTATTACCACCAGAATAAGAAACTTTTTCAATATAATTGCTGGTAATGCTTAAAGATTTTGGTAATTTTGAGCTCCACAGCAATTATGACTTTCTCAGTGACAGAAAAACTTATGTGATTTTAATATTCTGTGAAATTTACATGTAAAATTCTGATACAGTATCCATCAGCACCAAAGGCTCTGTCTCTGGATGAGAAGAGTGATTCTTGAGTTCACGTAAAGGTAAAACTAAAAGAAAAAAAATGTTTTGATGTATTTAATGGAAATTTGATGTCTTTTAAGTTACAGTTAGTGTTTGTAAGAAAATCACAACTCATTCCTTGAGCATAAAAAAATGTGAAAATTCATAAGGAGTATGGAGAGTTTGCAGTGCTTAGGCAGAATGATCTTTACAACTAAGCTATCAGCAGGCTAATCCTCCTGTTCTCTGCCTTGCCAAACTGGGCATGTCTGCATGTTGATCAGAGTACTAATTTGATTAGGTATGTGAAGGTCCTGGACCCCAGCCCTTCACGTGATCCTGGATTTTCAGCACTCACTCTCAGACCATGAGTCCATGGTTGACAGCAACCTTATGACAACCCTAAAAGATAGTACAGACACGTAAGTGATATCTTTGCTCATGTGCTGTACATACAGAGAACGTTTGCACCTGGGATTGTTCTGAAGACAAAGAAAACAGTGTTAGTGCCACTACAGAGAACTGGGCTCAACTGCTGAAATGCATCTATAGTGGCTTTTCCATCAGCAAAATCGATTTTGGCCTCTATTTTTTCAGTTGTGTAATCAAACAGGCTGGTGAGGCTGCCTTCCTCCTGGTAAAACCAGAAGGAAAATCAAGTGGTAGGGTTGTTTTGTTTTGTGGGTTTTTTTTAATGTACTCATTTGAGTCAATTTTGAATCTATGCCTCAGCAGTGAGTAAGAGGCTCTGTATAGAGGGGATTATGTCTTTCACATGAGTGACAAAACCAAAAGCATGTCAGTATTGTTCTGCAAGAATGGAGTTGTTAGCACTCTATTCAATTACCCAATTTAGGTAATTACTTTCTCCTTACCTAACTTCACCTACAGTTCCAAATGGATGCAATCTTCAATTCCTATTATAAACTATTGTGTAAAATCACTGTAGCCCCTGCAACTAACCCTAGAACTAACTGTAATTTGTGGGTGTCTGAAAAGATTCTTGTATGGTATACATTCAATTTGTAAAGACCTTTGAGATCCTTGTGAAGTGATAAGTGTATATGAATACACAAAATCACTTCCCTATTTAGATAAAATGAGGAAAGTGATTTCTAGCTAAAACAAGCCAAATGGTATACAATTATCCAAAATTTTGATAGGAGGGAACAGATCAATATATTAGTCTTCAGATCTTTTCTTCTCTTCATTCACAGTTCTGTCAGTTACTTGATCAGCACCTTTTGAGTCGATCGATGGAGGTAGGGGATGGAAGGCAGAGACAAAGGTTGGCTAAAGAGAGAAGTTCTGTTGTAGCTTAATCCTCTGCTGAAAGAGATGTAATGTTGATAAAGTCAGATTATACCACAGAGGAGGAGCACTGGGCCTGTGTTCCTTCCATAACAAGAAGCATACCTTCTTCGTATCCTCTTGCCTCTTAAGACAGGAATACTGCTATTACTGCTGCATTTTTTGTCCTGATGTTATATTGGCTGTTAATACAATAAAGGGGATCCCAGAAAAGCTGGACCATTTACTCCATTAGCTTTGAGACAAGGAGCGAAGGAGGGGAAAAAAGCCAGGCATATTGTGGGCTGCTAATGAAAGGTGTCACTTTGACTTTATTACTTACACCAGTGATTCTAAAAGACTGTTTCATTACAAAATATATCTAGACACTAATTAAGAAACAAGATTTTTAGGGAATGCAAAATTATTTTCTTTTTCGGTTTGTTTTTTTGAGTTTTCTTTTTTTCTGTCTCAGTTATCAGCTGGGATACTTGACTGATTTTTCAATCTTAAAAAATGTTGTTTTAAACTGTATCTCAAGGGTTTTTTTCCACAGGTAAAATTTAGCACCAAGAGAAATGCACAGACTTGTGTCTGCAGAGATAAATTTTTGCTACATAATTGCCAGGTGCTTTTACAGTCCTCTTTTTCATAGGCTTCTATGATTTTAGTATATACTGTATAGCTGAATACTTTATTTAGAATTTCTGTAATGTTTACTGTACTTACATCCGCCCTCTTTTTTTTTTTGTCTCAGTCTCTTCAGAACTTTTTTTCTAATGCAGTATGTTTAACTCTTACAGATGACTTGAAACAGTTGATGACATGCCCTTGAACACTGAAAACTATTGTGTAAGTACCAGTGGTAAGTGCTAATGATACCTCTCTCAGCACACACCCCTCCACCCCGTATCACTAAGGAATTGCAGTGATTTCAGATATTTGTGTATTTGAAATCTTTAGGCCAAGGATCCAAAACAGGATACTAAGCCCCAGTTCCATTATCTACTGCATAAAACTAGATTGGTGATAATCATTACTGGAAAATTGATCCCGTTGAGATGCTGAAACTAATTTGTTTTTTCTTCTTTGTGTGTGAAGCACATATTCCTTCATCAATATAGAACTAGTCGTGTAATTTTTTCCTATTTCTTAAAAGAGTCAATGACACTTCTTTCTTCAGTCCCCATCGAGATCAATGGCAATATCACCACTGACTTAAAAAACCAAAAATCTCACTTCTTTTTATGTACCTTAAAGGAAGAATTGAGATAGTTTTTGATGGCAAGTGTCTTATATCACACATACTGAATTCAACTCGTATTTCCCCAAACCAAGCAAAAGAAAACATAAAGATCAGATAGGGTAAAAAAACCATCTCAACTGTAAAATCAGTAATTCTTAAGAATGAATAGATTCAAATGACACATTTAATGTTCTGTGAAATGTAGGTCACCATTACAGATATCATTAAAGATGTGCAAACTTACTGGAAAGGCAGACTTTTTCTTTTGATATTGCATGACCTAGAGAATAAAAAGAAAGTGGCATCTAATGGCTTTGATGCTCCAACTTGTTAGTAAACGTTATAGATAATTACTACTTGTTTCACTACCAATGGATGCCAATTTCAAAGATAGATTATGAATTTGCATGGATTGCACAATTTGTGTAACAGTTATAATGTATCTCATTTTTCAGAGCTTTTAATATGTGTTATCAACTTGTCTCTTTGTAGATTAGAAAATAAATTTTCTTTTCAGATTTTTTTCCTATATAATTATAAAATTTTAGAAATCTCTGCTTATATATGCATGTCCTGTTGTCCTTATGTTTACATAACTTATGTCAATATAGTCTTTCCTTTGGGTTAGAGCATCTGTACAGGCATCAGCTACTGAACAAAGATGTTTCCATTATTTTCCCTGTGTAAGATCTCCCTATTTAATCATGTATTTGTTTGTTTTAATCTCTCTGGATCATTATGACTGTATGCTGTGGTTTCTAAAATGACAATTTTACAGGTGCCAGAAGCAAATGCTGTCTCATGGCTAAAGACCAATGAGACAGCGAGTACTGAGCCAATAAACGTAGTGCAATGCTCTCCTTCCAATATAGATTAATTACCTGTTTAGGTCATTTTCATCTGGATGTGGTTAGCACAATCGATAAACTGACTGTCTCTAACCATGCTTGATACATGCCCATACTTTAATTTTATAGATAACTTCAAATGTGTTTCCCTTCTGAACTCAGTTTTAAATGTATTACTGAAATTTCTTTCTCATTTAATTCATTTTTAATTCCCATTGATCACCAAACTATCTGACATTTCTTTTACGATATCACCATTGAACCAGGTCGAGAATGTTTGACCCCCAAGTATATGTAGTCTTTTCAATATTGATAGTACAGCATGGTCAAAAATATGGTATGTGTCTGAAATGGTGAATAAACTCAATGTTATAAAGAAGTGAATGTTTATCACAAAGTGCAATCAAATTGCAACGGGACTAAAATGTGATCATTGAAGAATAATTATTTTAATGTACTGTTGCACAGTTACCTTGTAGAAATGTCCTAGGGAATTTGAGAAAAGTGGCACATTTCCCACAGTGTTGTTTCAACTTTTGTATAAAATTTTGTTGTTAGTTTTGTATATTCTACCCATACTCTATGGAAAAAACATAATTCTCTAGAAAATCCAGTTGGTTTTTAGAATACTGTCCGTAGGACTTGTGTACTTCTGCAAAACTTATTTACTTAATTCCTAATGAATCCAAGTGGCTTTCATGAAGATATTAAGCTTTCATATAAAAAATACACACTAGAGAGCAAGGTGTATAGTAAGCATATAAAACTAAGACAAAATATAGTTACTTTATATTCACTTGAAAAGTCAATTTCCAAGATCACATTAGAAGACAAGGTTTGGAGTGATACACCTCCAAAAAAACTTTCTATTAAGAACCCTTACTGTTTTAAATTGAATTCCTTAAGACTCTGAAGTAGAGGTGGGTGGGATGCAAATCCACTTATGTGTAGAAAATGAGTGACCTAGTGCTACTTTTTTTTGCCTTTATAGGCTTTTATAACTATAGAGTAAGGTATAGGTAGTTTCTTATATTACTTGGCAGTTATATGATAGCATAATGGTAATGTGAATCCTTCTTTTTGTGCTGCATATGTACTCCTTGAAAAGGTGGAGATGATGCACATCAGAATAGGAACACTGACAAATGAATTACAGCCCTTGTGTCTTAAGCAAGTAGGATGATCAACTTGGCTGTAAAGGTGCCTGAATCAGCAGCTTTAATCATTGTGGTTTGTGAGGCAAACAATGAAATATCAGCTGTTCCTACTTATATCCTGGTTAGCTAAGCATGGCTACTTTTTTCATTTTTTTTTTTAATATTACAAGAAGTTGCATCATGCAATGCCATTAATCAATTTATTGAAGTCCATATTAAAAGCAGTTTGATGTTTGGGTTTCCCAGTATTTTAGAATAGTGACTGGTAACAAGGCACTTCCTTTGAATTTCCAGAACAATTTCAATTCTTCATGCCTAATTTATACTCATTTGTTCTTGTACCACATTGCCCTTGATGTGAAAAAGCATTTTTCTGTTTTTGATACATTGCCTCTTGATATATCTGCAGAGGACAATCATATCAAACGTTGGACTTGACTTCTGGTAGGCTAAAAGCCTAGTTCTTTTCTCCCATAGTATCTATTTCTCTCTCAGATCTGCAGCTCTTCTCCATATCTGTAGCAGGAGTGATCAGAAGATGCCTTTGCAACATTTGAGAGCTCTTTGAGACTTCTGTGGTGGCAGAAATATTTCTTTCTCTCTGCAGATGGTGAGAAACCCTTGCCCAGCTTTCTCAGAGGGATCTTGTTCTCTGTGAATGTGGTGCTGGAGCGCTTTGTTGCTGAGCGAAGCGGGCACGCTGACATAGTCCAATAGCAAAGAAAATCTCATCCTCTTGGGTTACTTGTGATGTAATGACAGATAAATTTAGATGTTCCTAATCTGGCTCAAGTGCATAACAAAAGAACTTAGCTTAAAAACCCCACAGTGATGAATATTCTAACTTAAACCCCTGGTAGTATGTGAATGTTCTGAGCCCTATTAATTATTGTGTATCTCAATTGCTGAGTAATAATCTGCAGCAGAATGGATGTTTTAGAATGGAAGTGGAACAGAAGTGGTTATAATTAACTTCCAAATTATTTTTTCTTGTGCTGGGTATACTTTTTTTTGCAGCTGCAGAAACGTATCAGCTGCCTAGATTCAGGTTACACTTTGGATGGTGCATTTAAGGGCTAATGTGGGTGAAAAATAAGGTCTCAGGAAAGTCTGCCAATGGAGACTGCCACTCAGTGACAGAAGTACTATTTAACAAATAAAAGCAGAAGACACAGCGAGGAAAAAAGGGAGCCACTGAAGAAATGCTTTAGGAAAGAGAGGTAGTGATCTTTAGAAATATATATTTGAAATAATTTCAACATAATTTGAATAAAACATAGAGCAAACCTCATTTATGTAGGTTGCATATTATGCCATTCTGTGTGATGTGTGCATTACACTGATTTAAGACTTTGTGGTCTCATCAGCAAAGTGAAAATTTTGTCAGTGATTAGAGTGAGACTGAAATTTTTTCAGTAGTCCAATCTGGACTCATTTACAGCTAGTGTGAGATGGCAGATGCTCTCATCCTTTTGCTGCTCTGTAATTCTCATCTGTGAGTGTGACCAAATTAATTCTGAAGATCACTTTGAAACTCACATGCTCCTCCAAAGATTATACATGGTAGCATTCTGGACAAATTCAACTAATACAATGCAGAGTTGTTACTGCACTTACAGAAAAATATTTTAAAATATTAGTAAGGAAATATATCTGAATATGATTTTCCAGATTTAATTTTCTAAAGACTAGCAGACATGCATAAAATTGAATTAAATTTAAAATTAAAGTCAAACCTTTTAAAATATTTAATTGTAAAAATTAACATTTAATAATGAATTAACAATACAATAACATTTTGTAAGTGTTATTGTTGGGGGTTTTTTTAGTCTGTAAATTAAAAGAGAAAAAGTGAGAAAAACCCTGTGTGTCTAATCCCATAGCAAGTCCGGGAGATTGCTTTGCTTCCCTTAAAAAATAGAATGAAGTCATCAGAAGTTCTGTATTTATATTTTTAAAATAAAACCTTTATAATATTCCATTAAGGAAAAAAAAGCATTGAGGCCACTTTAGCAAACATTCAGAAATGCAGCATGATATTAAGTCAAAGCTGTACCTGCTTAAATGTTAAATGTAAGAAAGATTGTGATTGTACGCCAACAGAGCTGCACAGGAAGAGTGTTTCACTTTAGTTAGTTTCAAATAGAATCTGTGAAGAGTGGAGTTTCATGATGATGTTCTTTCAACCATTCTTTGCTTCTTTTTTTTTTTAAATCAAAAGCTTCTATTTTGTAAGATGTTGCAGAATATATAAACATCTCATGAACTGGTGGTGTTTCTTCCTGCCATTTAAGAAAGTAACTGTAATTCTGGGATAATAAGCTCTAACTTGGGTACATGGTGACTGCAATACAGTCCATAGCGTGTGATACTTTTTTGCATGTGAAAGACCATTTAACTATGCAATTCTTTGCAGGCAGGCTTAGAACTTTTTCTGAAATTTCTAATTGTCCGAAAGAAATGATGCTGGTATATGTTTTGGAGTGACTGAATAAAAATAAATGTAGTTTTGCAAAATGTTAGGGAATTTGGTGCATTTGAGCTTATTTTATGTCTCTTTTTTTCAATAGTAAAGCTAATCTTGATCCATATAAGCAAAATAGGTAAATAAAAAAAGACAAACTTGTTGAGGAAATACAAATATATTGATGAAGAATGAATGTTTAAATGACAAAGGAAATAAACGGTTATAATGGACATATGAAAAATGCTCTAGTAATGTACTAGCAAATGGATAAATAAGAGTTTAAATTTACATTTCATGAAAATGAATCGGTGTATAGAAGCGCACAATTGTGAAGAGTACAAAAATAGTGTTTTCGACAGTCTAGTTAGCCTAGTTTATCACAGGCATACTGTAATATCAGCAAATGACTGTGGAATTCATGACACTTTATTCTCCTATTTTTCATATTTATTGGGATATAACTTTTGGAAGTGAGGCCGTAAATGTTTCCTTTACCTACTAAAAGACATCTCTTTGTTTTTTATTCAATAGCTATACTGCCATTAAAACAATGAAATGCCTAATATGTGCGATGTATAGATGAGTATGTGCAATAAAGTATGCACCATGCATTATAATTTACCTGATCATGCAGCAAGCTGCTTTTTAGGATGAAGTTTGTGTCAAAGTAGAGTTAAGGTAAAGTAGATGATGCGTGGTTGAACTCAAACGCAAAAAAAAAATGTAGTACGTGAAAGTGCAAGAATAAAATCACATTAAAAGCACTGCTTAATAAAAAAGATTAAACATGTCACATAAACAATAGCATTCAGTTTACCTGGATATCTAAGCAGTAGGATTACTTGAAAGATACCATTGTTGCTATTGATTTATTTCTGTCCAAAAATATAATGTCACTCATTTTCTAGATCATTTTAATCTCCTTTCTGCTTTAGGGATTGCCATATTGGATGAGACCAGAGGTTTAGCTAGTCCAGTATTTTCATTCTGACCTTAGAAGAATATTGTTTACTGTATCTGTAGCTACAGGGAAAAAAACCCAACCCGACAAACCTGTGAGAATTTCTGGCTTGGTTAATTTAGGATAATTAATTTTTTTTTTTTTCCTTTCTGTTTCTCTAGAACTTAAACTGACTTCTGCCAGTTACAAAGCTTTTACCTTAGTCCTGAGGTTTTGTATGTGTTCCAAAATAAAGATTATTGATACACGTAAGAGTTCAGGATGTTCATCAGCTACGTATGTTCTTTTTGGATCTCTTTGGGTTCTTGGCCTCAACTGCTTCCAGGAAAAGTGACTTCTATTCTGTTATGTGGAAGAAAAAGTATTTATGATTAATTTGCTAACCTTTAATTGAATTTTGTCCCCTGTCCACTTCTTACAAGAAATGGAGATCAGAAGCTCCCAACTGTTTCCAGACTATCAGTACATATGTTTGTATTGTGATTGGTATACATGCTAAAAAAAATTTATCCTTTTCCTAGCACCTTTTAAAGTAAAACAATTCCCACCTTTTTGTGCATTTTTCCATCTCTTTGATCAGTTCCCCAAGTCTTTCTCTGAGATTTGAATTCCCTTTTCTGAACCTCTGCCAGTTCTTTAACACATTTTTTTGAAATACAGTGATCAGTGCTGCCATATTATTCTGGAGGAGATGGCATTTTAGATGGATACATGGCCATTTCTTGACTGTAATAGCACATTGAGCAATCAATATTTTTTATTCCCTCCTTTTCTCTTTCTTCATTGTCAGTTACTTATGAAGGCACAGTGTAACTTGCTCCAGACCCTGTATTTGAGTACCAAGCAGAAATTGAAAGAAGATATGATCACTCTTTCTTATTTCATTGCTCCATATCAGTGTTGCATTCAATTACCACTGTCTTTAAAGGTTCCTGACCCAGCTAGAAAGAATGTNTGCCAGTTCTTTAACACATTTTTTTGAAATACAGTGATCAGTGCTGCCATATTATTCTGGAGGAGATGGCATTTTAGATGGATACATGGCCATTTCTTGACTGTAATAGCACATTGAGCAATCAATATTTTTTATTCCCTCCTTTTCTCTTTCTTCATTGTCAGTTACTTATGAAGGCACAGTGTAACTTGCTCCAGACCCTGTATTTGAGTACCAAGCAGAAATTGAAAGAAGATATGATCACTCTTTCTTATTTCATTGCTCCATATCAGTGTTGCATTCAATTACCACTGTCTTTAAAGGTTCCTGACCCAGCTAGAAAGAATGTCCTCTCCTTTGATATGTGATTTGGTTTGGGAAGACGTGCTGGGGTGGATGCTGGTGTAAAGGCTTGCGCTGCTTTCCTCTAAAAGAGTGGAGCTACACTAAGGGTTGGTACGGACAGATGCCACGGGAAGGCTGTCATTCCGATCACATTGAGAAACACTTTAGTTGTGTGTAGCTCGTTGATGTGGCAGTGTCTAATTTGCTACCCCAGATTAAATCTATGGCCAAATTTAGGGAAAAAGAAGGTATTTTCCCTTATGCCAGACTGTTTTCCTCTATAGTGTTTTATATGATCTTGTTTCAGGGATCCTCTGGGTATTTTCACCAAAAAGTCCCATTCTATTACAGAATCTCAAGATGCAGGCAGTATCCTTAATCACTGCAGGCTTCCTTCTCTAGCATATTTTCATTTTAAAAGTCTTTGATCTTTTACATTAAAGGGGCTATTCTGTGGTCAAATGATGAGGCATATTTTATGCATTGAAGGGTGTTTTACAACTTGTGGACTGGACCCTGAAGAATTCTATAGACTCTGTACATCAGCTGTATATCTGGCTGTATACTACCAGCTCTGTATCTCAGTAACTTGGTGGAAGTGGCCTTAGATGACCACTACTTTGTAGCCTGAGTTCCTAAGTGTGTGTGAAAGCAGAAGAGGCAAAAGCGAAAGGGGTGGAGAGAATATATAGGGAAGGAAAAGAGTTGGAGGGAACGTGACCATAATCCTTAAGGTTGAGTGTTTGCTGTTGTGGTGGGTTGACCCTGGCTGGATGCCAGGTGCCCACCAAAGCTGCTCTATCATTCCTCCTCCTCAGCTGGGCAGGGGAGAGAAAATATAACAAAAGGCTTGTGGGTTGAGATAAGGACAGGGAGAGTTCACTCCAGTTACCATCACGGGCAAAACAGGCTCGACTTAGGGAAATTAATTTAATATATTACCAATCAAATCAGAGCAGGATAACAAGAAATAAAATCAAATCTTAAAAAACCTTCCCACCACCCCTTCCTGGGCTTAACTTCACTCCCAAATTCTCTACCTCGTCCCTGCCAGCAGCGCAGGGGGACGGGGAATTGGGGTTGCGGTCAGTTCATCACACGTTATCCTTGCCGCTCCTTCCTCCTCAGAGGGAGGGCTCCCCACACTCTGCCCCTGCTTCAGCCTGGGCTCCTCTCTCCACAGGGCCACAGCTCCTGCCAGGGGCCTGCTGCAGCACAGGCTTCCCATGGGGTCACAGCCTCCTTCGGGCATCCACGTGCTGCGGCGTGGGGTCCTCCACAGGCTGCAGGTGGAGATCTGCTCCACCGTGGGCCTCCATGGGCTGCAGGGGGACAGCCTGTCTCACCATGCTCTTCCCCATGGGCTGCAGGGGAATCTGCTGTGGCGTGTCCTGTGTTCGGCGAGGATAGAGTTAATTTTCACCAGAAAGCTGGGAGGGGGATAGCCGACCCAAACCAGCCAAGCAGGTATTCCATACCACTGCCTCAGGCCCAGTATATAACTGGGGGGCTGGCCGGGCAGGGGAGGGAAATGAGGCCCGGAAGGGCGCAGGGTGGCTCCGGTTCCCATTCCCGTTCTGGGCAGTGAGCGATTGGGCTGCGCATCACTCGTTTGTGTTCGCTCTTGTTAGCATTATAGTTGGTGTTGTTACCGTTCTCTCCTCTCTCTCTCTGTGGTGTTGTGTTAAACTGTCCTTAGCTCAACCTTTGAGGGCTGTCCTTTCTCTGCTGATTCTCCTCCCCATCACAGTGGGGGGCGGGGGGGTTGCAGTGAGCGAGCGGCTGCGTGGCTCTTTGTTGCTGGCTGGGCTCAAACCGACAGGTGTCTGGAGCACCTCCTGCCCTTCCTTCTTCACTGGCCTTGGTGTCTGCAGAGTTGTTTCTCTCACATGTCCTCACTCCTCCCTCTGGCTGCAATTGTACAGGTGGGGTTTTTTCTGCCGTAAATACGTTATCCAGAGGTGCTGCCACTGTCGCTAATGGGCTTGGCCTTGGCCAGTGGAGGGTCTGTCTTGGAGCCGGCTGGCATTGGCTCTATTGGATATAGGGAAAGCTTTTAGCAGCTTCTCACGGAAGCCAGTCCTGTAGTCCTGCCCACTACCAAAACCTTGCTGCGCAAGCCTAATAAAATATAAACCCTATAAAATAACTGTAATGAAGAGTGTGGCCTTAGACAAGAATGCTGAGCCCAAAGGCTGTGCATGGATTTTACTTCAGTTAGTCAGAATATGGCCTGAAATTTATCCCTCCCTGTAGCCCATGCTCTAGGTGAAAGAATATCTTTTTCACTGTCTTGTCCACTGACTTTAGAAACATTATATGGCGTTGACTTCCAGCTGTACTTTGTGATTTTTGTCGTTTTGAGATGACTCTTTGTCCCTGTACTTCTTAAATTCAGTTTAGGAAATCAAGTCAGAGATATAGATTTTGTTAAGGGGAACAAGCAAGTAAAATCAAATGTTTCAGTGCTGTGGAGTTTAAATCCTCTTAGATACCGATCTAAGATCTGTCTCATATAAAGGCTTTCCATAAGAATGAATTCTTCATGAACAGTCATAACTGGAAAAAAAAGACATGGAAAAATACACACACATAGCCCAGATTTCTCTACCTCATTAAACAACAGAAATCAGAGTAACTACAGTCCAGGCAAAATGTTTAGTTCAGACTCATCCTACAAATCTGGAGATTATCTAAAAACGGAGTGTAAAATTTGGGCTGCTGTACTTCGAGAGCTTAGTTACAGGTTCTTTCAAGTTATTTCTTCACTCTTTAATGTTTTATGACACAGGTTTCCTTGGAAAATATACTTTTTTTGGATGCAACAATAGTATTTCAAGATGCTTTAAGAATTTTATTTGCCATCTGTTTGTTTCTATACTTTTGGACTGAGAAGCCAAGATGCTGAACACGCAATACACATGCAAGCCAGGTAATAAAACCAGCTTTATTTTTTTTGCATTACTGTTTTAGCCTTGCTTCTTTCCGAAGGTCATGGATTCTAAAATCTAATCTTCTGTAAGTGTTAGTAATGAGACAGTGCAGTAGAGAGGCATGGCCTCTTCCCACAAGGTTTCACTTTGTTTATAAATTAAGTCATAGGAAGTGTGGAATTTGAGATAAAGCATGAAATTTTTAGGTGGTGCCAGCTGGCATAGCGCCATTAAAATCAATGAAAAGACACCAGTTTTCACTACCAGCTTGTGACTCACTCCCCGAGGAAATAAAATAGTTAATATGAATGTTTCAGTCATGAATCTCTCGCATTGAACTATTGACATGGCAAAGACAGATGCTGGTATTCAAAATCCAAGACAATTGGAGCTGTTATAACATGGATTTGAAAGAATCTATAGGCTTTCTCTCTGTCATTCAGTATTGCTTTGACCCCCAACTCATATTAGAACTTAGTAGAAAGTAGCTGCATAATGTGAAGTTCCTTGTGGCTGGAGTAAATTGTGGGCTGCTGCATAACGTTAGGATGAAGTCTAGCTTTTCTTAAAGAGTCAGGCAGAGAAGGGGAAAATCAAATCTTTTCTCCTGCATTCCTTGTCAGACACGTATTGAATTGTACTATCGAGTCCTTGTCAGCAATATGACTATTGACAGATGCTGTACCTACTAAGTTCAGTGAAACTATTTAAGCTGATAATGTGCATGTCACTTTCTGTCATTTTACTGTAAGGTAGGCTTGGGATGCCGTTTTCCAAACTGAATGTGGCAATAACAACAGTCAAATCCATGTGCAAGAGTGCCTGAATGGGCTCGGAAAGAAGGGAAAGCAGCTTTGGATTTTTCTAGAACTTTTTCAGATTTTACAATTTCATACTACAAGCTCAGGAAGCCCCTGAGCAAACAAAATCTAGAATAAGAAGCAGAAAAATAGCTGATTTATCTGAAATTAAGGTAATCAGAGGGGTTGTATTTTGGCTTTCCCTGTAGATACTTGTACTTTTCCCTGTTCTTGTCTGCCAGCAATGCTGAGTTTACATCAGTATGGGTGAAAGATCATCAGACTAGGTCAATAGTGCATTATTATATGTGTTAGAAAAAAATACTTATTGCTTTTCTACTATTTCTTCATTTATTCTAGCTGTGATTTTGAGTATCGCTGTTCCTAGTAAAGTGCTTGTGTGTGTTGGTCTCTGAAACACTCGCTAAATTTGCCAGGAGGATAAGTTACTAATAATGATGGCTATGTATCTGTAATTCTTTCATGGGCTTTTGCTTCCTCTGGTGCAGTGGTTGTAAGAGGAAATGCTAACTCCTAACTCTACAATGCCTATATTTGCTTTTATACAGAGTCAAGGGTTTCATGTCTGTCAGTAACCTATAGTCATCATTATTGTGAATAATACAGGAAATTAAATTGCACAAATTATTTTACTGGGAAAAAAGGACGCTACAGACATATGCTGGCTTGTTTTTTATTATACGAATTGTCTGTAGATTTTTCACAAGTTGTACATTTCAAATCTAATATGCCAGTATAGCAAAAACCATTGTCAAAATAGAGAAAGTGGATTCTTGTTCACTTTCTGTGATATTTAGGCTGCTATGTGGGATTTTTTTATCCTTGAGTATGGGAAGGCAGCTCTATATTTGAAAGTTAGTTATCCGATATATTTTAAAACAAATTTAACAGCCTGCTTAAGATATATTTTTTCTGAGAATTATCTCTTTTGATTAATTTTAAATTCTAAGAGAGCCCAAATTATCCCATCTATCTTCCCTACATATTTTTCATTAAAATTTGTAACTGAATTGAAAGGATTTAATTATTATGGCCATTGCAGTATTGGTTACAGCTATATTGTAATGACATTTTAACTTAACAATCACTTTATCACTTTCGATGATAATTATAATGAGAAGCACTGATTGGCCAAAGGTGAAATAATTTATAGGAATTTTATCTTTTACTTGGCAATATTACTGAAAAAAATTTTTAAAAACCCAACACGCTGCTTTAACTTTCCCTCTTCATATCAAGATGAGCAGGGAGGAAAAATAGCAAGTATGAGGCAAAGTGACATTATCTTATCCCTTCACTGGAAAACAAGAGTGATAGCCCTTTAGGAATCCTGCTTACATAGGATGTGAAAGAGAGTTTTATTTCATAGGTGACCTGGTTTCTCCATTTACTTTTTTTTTTTTTTAAATACATGTTTATTTGTATGCTGAATTTCTTTTGCTTGTTCTCTTCCACTGCATTCTTGAGTGTGGTTGTATTCTGATCATTAGTGAGTTAGTAAGTGTCCATGATGGTAAGTCATTTAAATCTATGGTGCTGAGTGTTACACTAAGAGTAAGGCAGTGACTTCAGAAATAAAATGAAAGTAGGAAAATGCTTTATATAGATTTCAGGACATCTCTGCAACATCCACAAATCCACATTTACTGCTTATCAAGACTAGGAACCTAACAGGGGTATGCTCTATATCTCATCAAGCCCTTGCATTTCAGTTTCCTTTCTGGCACAGGAGGGTGTAGGCTAGGAGATAGGGCTGGTACTTGCTTGAATGTGACAGAATCTGACAGATGCTCTCAAGGTCTGCTAGACAAGTATTCCTGTTTGTCTTGTTCATACTTGTTCATACTGTTCAATTATGAGGCCAGAAGACATTCTTCATAAGAGAAACAGGTTATTATGTCTAATTAAAATTGACAATTTAACTGAGCAGTCAGAAACACTGTTTCCCCTACTTACTTAAGTCATCTGTGCAGCTTCTAAAAACACAGCTAAATGGCCTTTCCTCTTACACCTTCTGAGGCAAGTACCAGCCCTGGCTTTCAAGATTCATATTGCCTTAGCAAATATATTTCTGTGCTGCAATAGCAGAACATAAGCAAAGGGAAATGAAAAAATATGTAAAAGAAGATTTGAAATTTGGAAGCCAGCCTTGAATCATGCAAGTAATACAAGTTTCCTTGGACTGTAGTGACTTATGTTAGCTAGAATGGGAGAATATTGTTTTTTAACATACAAACTAAGTCATGTGACATGAAACTTTATTTCCTGGTACCTGTAAAGAAGGTACCAGCAGTGATTTTATTGACAACAGTTCTACAAGATTTTATTTTTAACTACCTGCTCCATCACCACAAGGCCGTTCATTGGAAAAGGTAACTGTAAAATTTTTGTAATAACTCACACTTATGTTTGCTCAATGATGGAAATCATGAATTATTTTCATGAAAGCCTCATGTCAAAATATGTATTTTGTGAGGAAATAGACAATTTTCTTATTTATATCTCTCCTCAGAAAACATCCAACTGCAAAAACTTTTCAGTCAGAAAATTTCAAAGTTGATGCAACACTGAGAAACACATTGCTTTGATGAAATATGTTAGTAACCATAAAAGCAATATGAGAAGGATTTCTGGTGTCAACAAGTATGTAGTCACAGGCAAAAAAAAAATCATTGAGAAAACTCACCACTACGTGTAAGTCTTCTAGACTGACACTGGAAATTAAGGAGCTGAGTCATCCTTTCTTTCAAATTCTTCTAAGATTTTCTTCAAATTAGCTAAGACATGATTCCATGTACATTAGTCTCAATTTAATAAATGTTTAGTTATGCTATTTACTTATGAATGTTTCTTTTAGGGTAGCCTTTAGAGATGCAATATCTCACTTTCATTTCAGTCCTGCAGGGCAGGAAGCAAATCATGCATAATAACTGTCAGTATCATAAAGCTAATGAATTCACATTGCTTGTAAATAATAATTATGTATCCAATGTGAAAATATGCAGTAGGAGATTAACAGCTTTAAAAGCACTGACAAGATCACTGAAAGAGAAGTATGATTCAGTTACTTAAAGTAACTCAAAGTAAAAATTAAAACCAAAGTTGTTCAAGAGACATTTCAATTAACAAAAGAAGAAGGTTTTGATTTGGTGTACTTCTAGGATTACTGGAATTAAAAATTGGGAATAAAATGGCTAGAAATTACTTTACTTACATTATTCCTGCCAATGCACTTGAATAAATTTCTTTTGACAATGTCCTTTATTCAACTACTTTCCGTTGTTGCTTTTACTGGCATTTAGAGCAGAGAGGATGAGAAGGAAACAAAGAAAAATGGAAACCGAGAGAATGAAGACAAGGAAGACTCACATATAATGCCTGATATTGTTTTCAGGCATAGCTTTGGACTTGGCTAAACTTCAAGTAATGATTTCCCTGTAGAAATCGATATTTGAAAGTCACATTCTTGCCTACACTAACGATGTTTACCATAAATTTGGTTTATCTGAATTTATATGGCTGGCTCTGAGTCATTTCCCTGGCAAAGGGAACAGAACTTCTCATTTGTGGCTACATGTGTGTTCATTTGGTGCTATTGGCAGTTCAGTGTAGGCTGAAGCAATCCTGAAACTCTTCTATGTAGTTGTCCAAAATCTTGACTATCTTTATGATCAGGGATCTGAACAACTGCTACAACTGTTCTCTCCCTTGTGAGTGCATGAGCCAAACTATAAATGAAAAGTTGGGCTATGAAATTGCATTTTTCTCCCAAAGTAGCCAGAAATGTTAAATGTTCAAATTCATATAATCATTATATGTAATTCTAAATACAATAAAGCAGATGGTTCAGAACAGAACCAGCTTCTTTTGGTGTTGACTTGCTAAAATAAAAATGTCTATTGATACTAGTGCAGGAAAATTTTAGCTGCGAAACTTGATTCCTTTGTTTCTTTACTTCTCTCTGCAATTAGGAAAATGTTTCAAAAATTAAACTGTTGTTTTGTATGCTTTCTTGTGTCCTAGCCAGCTGATGTATACTTCAAGTCTATTATTAACAAGTTCTTGTTTTGCTAGAGGCCGGATAAAATTATTTTTAGAAAAGTGACTGCTATTAATAAATGATCCAGAAATACTAATTATAATTTTAGCATTTCTAAAGAGTGGATGCAGTTTTTATATATGGAAAACTACCTTTGAACTTTAAACTTGATAAGAAAATTAGGAGAAAATTATTTTGCTTGCATTTCATCCCGAAATCTGATTGTTCAGCGTGTTAATATGAAATTTTAGCATCAGGTTCAATTTTGATTTTCCTTTTCCCAAGTTATGACGTATCCATGGTACACATCTATTTATAGAAAGGCCCAGGTTCAGATTCCATGTGCTCTTAGAAGGAATGTAACCTTGCAGCTACAGCTGAGCAGTTTCCCATAGAAGGAAAGTAATTTTAATCTCTCAGAATGGGAGATGCAATTGAAGACCAAATATTCTTACTCTATAATCTAATGGAAACTATCTCTTGTGTCCTGTTAAGTAGTTAAATAAAAATACATGGCCTCATCCAAGGACTTCTGAAACCAGTAACTTTCATTGGATTCCTCCCCTGCCGTTTGATGATGACTTGTAAATGCAGAATCCTTGTTCAACATAATAAAGACAAGTGGATTGGTGTCTTTCACTTGCTGGGAAAAGGTGTTGAAGAAGGTCATAAGTATTGCAGATTTGGCTTTTTGTGTTTTAGTATGTACATATTTCTGGGAGGGAAATGACACAATTTGAAGTTAATTAGATAATAATTATCACACTTAGGACTTAAAGTGCTTTGTGGTTTATGGAATATTACTATCACGATTTCATAATTAAGAAAAAAATGTGGTGGAGTGATTTACTGAAGGTTACTCTGAAAGTTAGTGATGCTCTTACAAAAAGAATCCAAGCTGTGCAGCCTCTTTAGATCACACTAAGTGAAAAGCAGTAAGAGTCTAGAATATCTTTTTATTTCTGGTTTTCATTGAGACATATGTGTGCTATTAGAAATACTGTATACAAATCTGATATCCTTCCCAGTGGAGTTTAAATTCTTTGATGGACAATATCAAGAGGAAAGGGTAAAGAAACTAAAAAAAATCAGTCTCTCTGATTTTATGTCAGATCCCCAGACAGTTATTTAGAAAGACTAGGACATGTATAGATATATGAATCTCTCTTTTGTAAGAGGGCTTAATCTAGGAGAGTGCCAATATATCATAAACAACTATGCAGACAGTCTAATTTTACTTGCTTTCAGCTATCACTTTCTTGAGAAAAAGAACTAGGTTCAACAAGCCAGCTGAAAGCATCATGTCTCAGGGGAGGAAGTTGAGGCAACATGAAGAAAGCAGTGAAAAAAAAAAAAGAAATGGATGAAAGAAAATAAATAGATAACTAAATAAGAAAGAATAAAACCAAGAAGTTTCACTGTGTGGAAGTGTGATGTGTTTTTCCTTCTCTTCAGGCAGAAAGGGACAACAGAACTCTGCCTTATTTCTGGGTGAGTTTATATTTGTGTTTGACAGCCAAATCAATACAATCCTTTTTATTACACTACTTCAGTATACTCCTTGAGAAAGAACCAGTGCTCTGTTAGATCCCTCCTCAAGAATTCAGCAATGGGAGCGAATGTGTAGTAGTGCTCAGCCATGTCTTCCTTCAGACCCACAGATTCTCTCTGCAACTCTCACTCAGCAGCATGCATGAAAAAGCTTGACTCGTCTAGACCCTGCACATTGCCCTCTTGGTCAGTTTTCATGTGCATCCCTTTCTGCTGCTAGTCAAAAAAGAGCCCTACCAGTGTTTGGCTATTGTTCAACAGTGCCTTACAGGAAAAGGGTGATGGGGATTACAAATTGATTAAACGTCAGACCAGAAACTTTCCTACTGCTTCTCAAAACCCATTTGTGCTGGTGACCAGACTGTCAAACAAAGCTAGGCATTCAATAGTTTACACAAAATAGGAAACTCACCTACTCTGGATGCCAGTGCCGAACACAGTGAAGAGTTAGTTTAGTCATTCTGAAGGGTTTTTGAACAAATTAAGAGTCTGTGCCTCCTCCATTCCTGTGAATGGCCGTCTGGAGTGCTAAGGCAGGGGAGGACAGAAGTCTTTCTTTCCAGCAGGATGAGATGATAAGTCTAAGAGATTCTTGGACAGGGGAGTTAAGGCCTAGAATAAATCAGAGAGAATCATCTAGTGTGAGAAAAGGAAGGGGAATAAAACACGTTCTAGACTAAAGGGTGGGTCACTTGCTCTCATATGTCATAGGTGCTTATCCTCTCCTCTGTAGTTTCTGAAGCCACTGCACATCTACCTGGATGTGCTAATCCTGAGAGTACCTAAAAGAAGATGAACAAGGTTTTTAGCACATGAGCAGCCATCTTTGAGGAGATATATTTATATGAGAACATTTTTCTCTTCCCACTCTTTCCCCTGCCCCACCAATGACTCCATCTCAGGCAGCTTTTTGTGTATTTCAGAGCTGTTCACTTTGGTTTGCCTCCTTCAGAAGATCAGAATGTGACTGCTGCTGACAAGTGAACCCTTTGCAGATCTTCTGCAAAGAGTGAGGTGATACAGGCCAGGCAGTGAGTACTCAGTTGTTTTACTAGCACTCATCTGTCGTGCTGCTCCCAGCTGAGCCAGAAGAAATCAGGCCAGTCTCTGCTTTGCAGTGGTGATGGTGGCAGGGCAGCCAGAGTTGGTGGGGAGTTGTGAATAATGTGAATCTGAGTGCTTGGCAATAGTGTGGAATCAGGACCCTACATGTGCAGGAGCGTACATATGGGAGATCACTGCAGCTGTGGCTGCCAGTCATTCTTGTGACTTGCAGCTTGCAGCTGAGGAGTTGAAATACTAAGAATTTCTGATAAAATATGAAATCTAATGAAATTTCTTTACAACATAGGGGAGATCACTCTTACCAGACATGCTGGTGCTAGTGTAACACCAAAGTCTGCTAAGAATATGTGAGGTTATAGCCTGTGTCTGTGTCACAGAGATACAAAGAGACAAGGCAAACACTAAGATGTTGAATTTCTGCAAATATTTCATGAAAATGTGATTCTGTTTCACAGCATTCTATATATGTTGGCAGACTGATATGGGATCAGGTGGGGATGCTGCTGAGGCTTGCAGCAATAGCAGAGAGAAACAACAGCTAAGGGACATTTCTTAATAATGAATGTGGTGAGCTAAAATAGAAGCTCAGGATTTTGGGATTAAATGTATTAGAATTATTGAGTTATTAATAAACTATGTCTTTGAAATCTGACAGATAATCTTACATTTATATTAAAAGTTTTATTACATTATAGTCTAAAATGTCATGCTGTGTAATTGTGAAGGGAAAGAAACTAGAACATAACTCACAAAAGAGTATTTCTAAAATATGTATTTCTGTAAGTCAGGTAAAGAAAAATATTCTGGATATTTAGTGAAGGGGAAAGGTGAAGGAGGAAACGGACTGCTAAAATGAGAGTTAATAAATGAAGTTATACAATGGACTGATTTTTATGGCTTAGTCGTAAACCTTTGAAAGCAAGGGTTTGTAGTCTAAGTGCTGACAGTATCTTAAACACTGTAAAACATTCTGTAATGGTACCAGATTTCTGGGATTTCTTTATGTAATTTTTTTTAATAGCTAAGCCTTTTGAAAAGAAATAGTACAGATTGTAGTCAGAATTACAGATGAAGAAAGGTAGCTTTTTGCTCTAGTATAACAGGTATCAGTACTTGGCTTTCTAGCAACATACTCTAAGTAACCATAATAAAAATCTTGACCTTTTGCAATTCAGTTAAAACCTTCAAAGTGAATTACACTTAGAAACCCCACCTTTTTAAAAATAAAAGCTACTTACTTAATTACTTGAAATAATTCTGCTGACTATTGATTTTTTTTTTTCTAGTTGTGTTCACATTCTTCTCTTCACTCACAAGCAATGTCTTGGTTCAGAAATGAACTAAAAGTGCCACATTCCTTAGAGGTGGGTTTGCATGCTTTTAGTTAACCATAATCATTCCATCCATGCATCAAACTTGTGATATTACTTATACTTGCAAATTTGTAAAACTGAATCAGAAATTACATATGCAGAAACACTCATTTATTGTCATGAAACTGATCTGAACTTTTCTCCTTTGCAAAAAAACCTCCTTAGTAGGTAAGGATTTTAAGATATCATATAAAACAGCTGTGTGGTTTTTTTTGTGCTTTTCAAAGTAGCATGTTTTTATCTACTGCCATTCTATCATTGGTAAGTTATTACTCTAAAAACCTCATGGTCTATTATGGATAACACAGTATTTGTCAAGTTTAAACATGTACTTATCTGCAAAGACAAACCTTTCTTAAGATTATCATTAGGGACTGTTGCAGAGCTCCAATCAGGTAAGTAACTTGTAATGCACTGCAGCTTTAAGCCTTTCTACAGGTAACATGGGAAGCTGTGTAGAAGTAAAGAATCATTATCATCAGCCCTTCCCATCCTTCCACAGGAATGACTTGATTATGCCCGGCCTGGTTTAAGCATGTAACTCCTTTTTCTAAAAGCAAGATGTCCTCTTTCAAAGAAGGAACTAGAATCTATGAAAATATTGAAAAAGATGAAGTTAAAAGCACTGTACATTCTTCAAAACAACCTACTTGTATTTTTCTCCAAAACGTGATGTCATAAGATGGGGTGGAAAAACGTATTTTATCCCACTTGCCTGTGGCTGCTTGGTGAGTGTGATGGCTATCTGAGTTTTAGGGGACTGGAAATTCTGTTCCACCTTTTGGAGGCTGTGCTATTTCAAGGACCTGGTGGCACCAATTCCAGACTGTAAGTACTGTCAGCCTTCAGAGACAAGGCTGTTAAAAGTCTGATGACTTCAGGGGCATGTGTGTTCTGGTCTGAACATAAGAAATTTAAGAAGCGTAATCCTTTTTATTTTGAATATAAGGGTTGCAAATAGATTAAGCAATCTAGGTCAAAACAACTGCCAACAGTTTTAGCATAGCATTGTGGAAAACAAAGTTTGCCAAGTGAATGTGTATTCTACACAAATCTTGCTGTATTTGAGCCAGCGACCTCTTTGGAACGGGTTTCTCTGTGGCTACAGAAGAGGAAACCAGGGAGAATGATTGAATTCATGAATACAGTGTCAAAGGTTGAATAATATGTTTCTATGGTCTGTATCTGTCTCTAAATTTCTGCTTGCATAAGAAGAGATGTTTGTAAGCATCTGTATAGACGTGCTTTCCCACTCTTTGTCTGTGAACCATCTGTGAATGTTTATTCCCACAAGAATTTTCACACACATGAAAAATTCTACTTTATTTGTTTTCCTCTCTTGAAATTTGTTTTCCGGCTGCTGCTTCCACAAATCTTATGATAAGACATCTAGCATGGTGGCAAAGAGCCCCAGGGTGGTTTCTTATTTTTATGGATTTGTTTTCATCAAAAACTTTTTGCATTCTTTCTTTTTTTTTTTTGTCTTTGCCCAGCTATAAAATTAAAAAAGTTTAGTCTTGGTGTTAAAATCTAGTCTAGATTCACATTTCAGACACCTGGGCATGAGTTTCAAATTGAAATATTGTTGCAACATTCCATCCTTGTTTAAGCCACTTGATATTTTGGACTGATGTGATTACCTGAAAGAAAATAAAGAGATTCTATGATTCGATGATTATATGATTTGGTGGTTAATTAGCTGAAAGGCAGACACAAGGACTTTTTGATTTAGCTCTTGGAATGTCAGCTTATTCTGCAGGTTTTATTGGAAGTTTCCACAGGCATAGAAAATTGTCTAGGACAAGAAAAAAGTAAGCCTGAGATCTTCTCTTGCTTATAAGAAATAATCCAAGACAAGTGGCACTCTCTAAAAAAGTAGCCATAAATTGGAGGTGCAAGCACATCCGAGTGGCTTCTAACAAAAATAATACAGTTCAAAATGGATTCTGTAATGTGTCAGTCACAACATATTTGGCCCTTGTTATCTTTATACTGTTTTTATGTCCTTGTAAAAGAAGACTAACCAGTCCATTGTTTCATAATGCTGTGTATCATAGAATCATAGAATCATAGAATGGTAGGGGTTGGAAGGGCCCTCTAGAGATCATCTAGTCCAACCCCCCTGCTAAAGCAGGTGCCCCTAGAGCAGGTTGCACAGGAATGCATCCAGGCGGGCTTTGAATCTCTCCAGAGAAGGAGACTCCACAACCTCTCTGGGCAGCCTGTGCCAGGGCTCTGTCACCCTCACAGTAAAGAAGTTCCTCCTCATGTTCAGGTGGAACTGCCTGTGCTCCAGTTTGTGCCCATTGCCCCTTGTCCTGTCGCTGGGCACCACTGAGAAGAGTCTGACCCCGTCCTCTTGACATCCACCCTTTAGATATTTGTGAGCATTGATCAGATCTCCTCTCAGCCTTCTCTTTTCCAGGCTGAACAGACCCAGCTCTCTCAGCCTTTCCTCGTATGAGAGATGCTCCACTCCCCTCATCAACTTTGTGGCCCTGCGCTGGACTCTCTCCAGTAGTTCCCTGTCTCTCTTGTGTAGAGAAGATTAATGTATGGTACAAAAGTAGTTTTGGAAATCGTACCCCTTGAAATGATTTTTCAAAGGCAAGTCACACCAGGCTGGCCAATCTGTCTGCATGCAGTCTTAGCTCTGCTAAGAAGCAAAGCAAGTTTTGTTGAGAAGCAGGTCACACTTGGTTTTATAGTTTTAACAAGTACAAATATATAATTCACCATTTAGAACAGTTTAGTTCCTTATCATGTCTGATATCCTTTGTAAGGTAGTAAGGTAATGTAGGACAAGGGCTTTATTTTCGTATTTTCTATGAAACTGCAGTGTACTTTATTCTTGCAGCTCAGAAGAAAATTTTGTGTCACCACTGTGCTCTTTCTTTAGACAGAACTCTCCCAGAAGCACTTTGTCTCTGGTGGTATTAAGCAAGCAGGAGCCAAGTGAAAGCCACTAGGAGGTTAAATCTGTAGGATGTCGAAATGAGAAACTAGGTTAAGTGTTGGATGCAGATATAAGGGAGAATAGAGTCACATATTTTAAAAATTCTAGAGTATCACATTTGTTATTGTCCTGGTTTGAACCAGAACAGAACCAAGACTCCTTCCAGTAATTTTATCTTTCAGTTAACTCTTTTCTAGGTGATTGCACTTTCTGAAGTTAACAGCATATTTTTCAGATAGTGTCTGCTTCTAGAATGGGTAACATTTGATGTTTATAGTTATTACTAAGGTAATGGTATGAATGGTATGCAGAAAGGCTCTTGCTTATACTTATTCCTGTGGAAACCAACGTCACTGCTAAACTTCTTATGTGCCATAAGTGAAGGGATGTAAAAGGGTCACACCTGTGGGGAGAAGTGGACAAGACAGGTGACACAAAACTGACCAAATGGAGTATCCATCCCATTCACGTCATACTCTGTATAAAGCTGAGGGATCACAAGGGTCAAGCTCTCTTCTGTGGCTGGCATCTGAGGAGGACTCTGTCCATTCTTCTACCTTTGATCCTGATCTGTGTGTTCCTGAACCCAGCTCCTCTCTGCTGCTGAGCCCAGTCTGGGACTTTCCCAGGATCTGCTCTGCAGCATGAGTGGGGGCATAATCATTATTGGGGGAGCTTGATACTAATTTTGAATATATTTCATTATTTCCCATTAATATTATTATACTTTTTTTCATGGTTGTTTCATTAAAGCTGTTTTTTTCCAACCCATAAGTCTCTCTCTGTCTCTTTTCCTATCCAAAATGGGAAGGGAAAGGGTTAATAGAGAGCATCTGTCATTCATTTGCTAGCCATCTCAGCCTAAAACCATAACAGTTATGCAAAAATGTACATATAATTTGTTTTAGAATAGTAGCTAGCCATATCAAAGAATCTTTTCAAGTTAGACTCTTGTGAGGTGTTGTAAGTGCTTGTCATCACTGAAGTTTTGACAGAGTACAGGATTTGAGGACTGCTTTCCTTTGACATTTTTGTGAGCATAAGAACTACATTGTACTTATAAATAGACTTTCTGGTTAGTATTCATTCTCTTTTTATTCTACTGTATAAATGTTTTCCCTCTTCATGGAAGCTTTAATTTGATCACATTAGTGCTCTACTGTTCTCTCACAATATATGGAGTTAGTGGCTCTTTTGCAGTTTGGTGTAATTCAAACAATTACATTCTGTAAAGTTTGAATGTTAGTAGAAAGTCAAGAGTAAAGAAGCGGCTTGGACTGAGCAATGTAAAGCCTAACAAACTGGGAAATTTATACCACTTTTAGCTATCTATGAGCTTTCAAGATTGTTATATGGGGAAAAAAAAAATAATACATTTAGCTTATGATTAAATGGTTTTTGCAGGTTTTAGAACGATCGAAGACATTTCACTTACCTTGTTACTGAAAACTGGCAGACCTACCATTTCAAAATGTATCTTTTAGGTCATCACAGTGAAACCATGCTGCCAGTGTTAGCCAAGTTGTCAAATTAATAGAAGCTCCTTGCTTCATTATTGTTTCTTCTTTTATATTGTATTGATAGACTTTAAAGTGTTGGAAATGAGCCAATGTTAAGGTCTAATTTCCATTTAGTGGTATAATGAAGTAATAAACACAATTTGATTCAGATTAAATGTTTCTTCCCCGCCTAACTAAAAGCTTTTTAATATTTTTTTGTAGCTTCAGTGTTTATACAAAAAATAGCAAATAGCTCAATGATTGCATTTAAAACAAAAAAGGTAGCCAAATTCAGCTTATTCTCAGTGGTCAGAATTGTTATGGTATCTGACTAAGCAAAGCAAAATAATTTGTTCAGCTTGGTTGTGAACACTAGCCCAGATTTGTCCTGTGAGCAAAACTTAAACAAATATAAATGAGGTCACTTCCTTCACTCCCTGCACCCAGCTTGATTGTTCCCCTTAATCACACTACTGTTTGTGGTGTTTGCTGCACAGTAATGCTCAGCATCAAGGTTTACGTAGTACCCAGATGAGATCTATACTTAATGAAGAAAATGCAAAACAGATGGGAGGAGGCTTTTCTCCTTCAGTCTTGAAAGGACTGGACCAAATCCTGCTCCTGGCTGTGTTGTATGAGCAACACTCACATGATGGAGTGAACACTTGCTTATAGTAACTTGGTAATGTCTTTGAACAAGACCTGATGGGCATGAGGAAAACTAACTGGAAGAAAGAAATAGGTCTTGATAGGGATGAGGATCAATTAGTAATTCTTTCAGTAATACTTCTGAGGTTATTTTACATTCAAGGTCTTTAAATCTAAGTTTCAAACTTTTAAGCAAGGAAGCCTTGAAAGTGTTTAAAATCTTCACGCATGAAAACATATAAACCTGCAGCTTTTAAATTGCTAATGGCTTGTTTTATCTAGTTGTTTTGAACAGCAAATTCTAAAGCAGTAATTAAATCTTTAGGCCAAATTCAGTCCTTAGCTGAATGCAGGAACCAGTACAAGGGTTATTCTCTGTTTCTTGAGTGCTGCGCTGTGAATTCACACGCTGTGTTACAACGCTATTCTGAGGACAGATGTTTTTAAAATATATTTTATATATTTATTATTTATGTATTTATCACTGTGCCATTAAATTGGGCTCATAGCTGGTACAGAATGAAGATGTTTGGTTGTTTGAGGAGATCATTGAACTTCTGGAAAAGCTGGTTGCCAATTTGACCATACTTGAGCCTCCTCAGTCCACTGACGATGTGGTTTAATGATTTATCTATGAGCTGTAAGCGACCTTAAAGTGTAATTGTCTCTTCTTCTACTCTTCCCCGGTGATAAAGTTTGAAATACCTTGCCTTTGTCCATATGAACGGAAACTAGTGTTAGAACTGTCAGAAAAGTTTCCTGGAACAGAAAATTTTTCCTTTTTAATTCTAACTAAAAGACAAGAGGCTTGAAAGGCTTCCAAAAACCTCTGAAAATGTGCTGGAGGTGACATACATGCCAAGTTATTGAATATAAAAGCAGTGCAATGTGATCCAGAGTTGTGACTCGAAGAAGTCAACTGCTATGCTAGAAAGGTGGAAGAAGCCAGAGGTAAGTATCGGCCATTGTCAGAAAAGGTAGCTAAGTTGTATTTTCTGCATTAATGCTATCACCCAGGAGGCAGGAGAGAAAGCAAGCATGGATGGTGATCAGTGCAAAGTACTGACCTGTGACATGGAATGTGTTGTTTGCCACCAAGATTGTTTGTGAACTACAGGCCAGAAACAGTGCGAAGAGATAAAGTATGCATAGGTAGAATTCTCCAACAACATTTACTCTGCTCAAACTCATATTGACATTAATATATTTTTTATTATCAGAATCATAGGAAATTTGCAACTAGTATACTTATGTTAGGTTTTATATTGGTTTGCTATCACAGGCTGTATAAGTCATATTTATACAGGCAGTTCAGGAGCTTTCTGAACAAATCACTGCTGAGGAGAATAAGGATACATGGAGCAGAGGGATCCTTGCTATTGTCAGTGACTGCTGAAAATAGGAACAACAGGCAGATATGTGTGCTGGGTTAATCATGTTGATTTGTAGACAGGTAGCACAGGGACACAGCATGGCTACATATCACTTCCCTAAATTTCAATGTGTCATGCTCTTATTTTTTCTCTGTCGTCTTTGATGAAACGTAAACAAATTGTACATTAGCTACCTGTGTGCCTCCAGTGTAAGAGTAATATTAGTTCTCTGATCCCACCTTCTACCAGAGATTATCAGGGCCTTATTTATGTATATGCATACATGGAGGGGCAGAGAGAGACAGGAAGAACACATGCTTGTCACCAGGAATTGTTCTTTTAAGAAATGCTGAACACAAACTTGGCAAGTAATTTATCATGTTTGCTAGACAGTTATCCCTCTGCAGACTGTGGAATGACTCCCAAGCTCAGGTTTTGTCATGTCCCACTCTGCTCCTGAAATTGTATCTTCTATTTTATCTTTCTTAGTCTGGGAAAATGCTGTGGTTTTCTGCTCACTACATGCTACAAAAAACTTCATGAAAAATCAAGCAGAAACAAATATTATACCTTCTCTCTCTTGCTTTTGATTAGCCTTCCCAGGAGTGGTTTGCCATGGGGTCTTGAGATATACATGGACAAATAATGAATCATAATAAGCTTTTTATTCAAGACATATCCATTTGGGGTCAGAAGCTGTGTTGTCCCTTATCTAATCACCAACTTGTTTTGCAACAACTGAGCACAGAATGATAAAATTGCGAAATGTGTTCTATGAATTTATATGCTCCAGATTTCCCTATAACCTTCATATTTGACTGGATTATCACTTGCATGTGGAGCGGACCACATGTTGCCTTGAGTATTGGTGTAACTTTCTGAAATGATAGACAATGGAGCTAACTGGAAAAGGCAAATCTTTACTGTTAAGAAGCCTATGGTTTTGTTTGGCTTTTTTTGTTGGTTTTCTTTTTTAAAATCACAGATCTGAACAAAAGGTCAACTTACACAATGTCTTCCATGGGGTTTCCAGGTATTGTAACAACTAATGTGGAATTTTTCAGCTTGCTGGAAATACTTCCGGTGAATAACAATGGCCTATGCTCTAAATGGCAGGGCTACCAGGCTGCCTGAAAGCACCGAGAACCACTCAGGCCAGGAGATGAGCACCTAAAACAAGCTAGCACCAAGGGCTTGCTTTGGATGTTTCTTGTTAAGACACTGACCAGTTGACTTGTTTGGAAATAACTGCTAAATGGCATTATATTCTATTATTAGTATACATCATTATTGTAGTTAGATTAAGGCTGTTATAACTTTTCCAACCCATAAGTCTCTTTCCCTTCCCCCCCCCC
>VZSC01014918.1:569259-594422 GCA_013398225.1 Steatornis caripensis
GGGTTAACAAAGAGCATCTGTCATCCGTTTAATAGCCAGCCCATCTTTAAACCATGACAATCTGGAATGTGCCAGCTCTGAAATCCAGTTGATTAATACATGTCAGAAGAACTTTGCCCTGGACACCCGATGTCTAGTTTTACTGACCTTAGAAGTAACACTTGCAGCTGAGATAACTACTTAATAACACCCTGTCTCCTGAATGCTGGCTTTCCAAAATCGGCACAGCAGGCTTCTGATACGCTTTTCCTTTTGTTTGAGACTCTCACCCTTCCTGTTCTGCTTTTATTCAAAACTTTTCATCTAACAGCAGCTACAGCTGAGATTACTTATACTTTTCATGTTGCTTGTGTCTTCTTGCATAGTCAGTACCTTCTCCAAGGACTTCTGTGTGCTTAAAATTTCGTTGTTTTCCTTAAGTTTTTGGTGGCTGAAGTGAAGCATTTTTACCTGTTACAACACTTCATAGCTGTAAATTCATAAAGCTGATTCACTAAACATGCGTATAACCAGATCTGCAATTTCTGGTTTGCTTTCAGCTTTAGTACAGAACATTCATAAGATACAGAGATGAGGTTTGGTTTTCAGAGCTGATTGTCCAAACATTTCCTCTCTACCCTTTTTCAGACAGTGGCATCACATTGCGTAGCCAGGTGGTGGGTAAGCAGAGGAGCAGCAGCAAGCCGGGTCCTTCAGCAGCTCATGCATAAAAAAGCTGGCACAAAACTGGTGTCTTCAAGGTTACCAGGCTTTCAGTATCTGCAACTACTCGAGCATTACAACCTCTCATGAGGCAGCTTCATTGTTTGTCTCTGTGCAGGCTGCTACTAGCTACCAGGCTCACGTGGCTGTTGCTGGAGGTCAGGGTCCATTTTGGGAGGGTTAACTAGCCAAATGGCGTGCCTGGGAGATCTGAGACTGTGCAGGCAAGTTCTGCAGCATGTTTCTGCCACTCCTGCTTGTGGGAGGTGTGAAAAACTGGGAGCCCTGAACACACAACAGAAGTCGTTGGGAACCTGGGGAGTCAAGGGGCTCCTGTTATTGGGGAGTGGTTTCTAGCACGAGGAAATTGGCAGCTGACAAGAAGTCAGACAACGCTGCCTCAAAAATTGGAAATCAGCTGGTTCCAGCTTTGTTGAATCAGCATTTCCAGAGGAAACCTGTTCTGTCAGAAGATTTTCTACCTGATGTCACGAGCAGAACAGTGAAAACAACACAAATTGCAAGAGGAGATTTTGAAAAGGTCATTGACTAATGATTCATTTTCCAGCTTAGCATATTGAGGATTGAGAACATATTTCAAGAGCCGAATGATGCCCAAATGCTTAATTGTCTTTGGAAATACATCTTTTTTTCTCTGAATGTCCCAGCATGATTGTCTGGTACTGATGTCGCACTTAAGATTGCCCTTTGGAAAATTCACCCACATGTGGTTTGTACAAGTTGCACTATATTTTAAAGATTTAAAAGTTTGCTCTCTTTTTTTTTTTACCTGTAGTACTTTAAAATTCTTGAATTACAATATTTTAGGAAAAGAATTTTGTTTAAACCTTATATATATTTATGCAAAAGATTAAAATCACCACCTTCAAATATTGTTTGGCTTTTCTAGAGGCATAAGTCCGACACTACGCATTAGAAAACATGTGGGCTTTCTGCAAAGACACTACAGTCATCCATCTGCATAACTAAACAAAATAGATAAAGATATAGATATTTTTAAAACACTGTTTACTACTAAACAAGTAGAGTGCACTTCAAAACCCAAAGAAGTTAGAATCTTAACATTTTAAATTTCAAAAGAGACAATATTTGTTTCTTAAATGGAGACAGAAAGCACAAAATAGGAAAATTCTTTCATCTGAAAAGGAAAAAAAAAAAGTAAATGGTGCATTTTGTTTGTGCTCTAATTTGCAGGCACCCTTCCTGGCACGTGCACATAAATGGAGTAAAAGGAACAGAAATAAAAGCAACCAGAAAAATGTGGGTTTGCCAGTTGTGTTTTACCCTACTGTACCATGATATCGTAAAGCTAAAACTAAACAAAAATTGCTAGTGCTAGAAAACAAAAAGCAGAGAACAAGAGTGGCGAGAGGTCATTCACACCTCCCCTATGTCCCTTGTGCGTCCTTTGATAATAAGGAAGGCGGTGCTTTTCAGTGGTGCTGCTCTTCATCACTCTTCCTTGACTAATCCAATGATAAGAGGAAATCAGAAATAAAAAACCTCAAAATCAAGTATTCAAATGGCAAGCGATACAATTCTATTTTTCCCTGCTGCATGGCAGAGTTTATACTCATCTCTGCCTTTTTCTGTACTCAGTTATAGACACCAGATTAGTGGGGTGAGACACAGAAGTGGTTGTCTGCCATTTTGTATTGGACATCCTCCGCTCAAAAGCAATAAGTGATCTGAAGGTTTTTACAGTGTCAGAAATACATATTAAACCTTCTTAAATTATAGTATAGCACAAAACTTCGTTTTAATTAAAATGAAAAGCTTTGAAGTATGAATTTCAGTTTAGATATTTAAGTAGTTATTTGAACCGTAGTTGCTGCAAATGGCATTGCACGGGATGATAGATAAATACATTGCTTGGTATACATGTCACTTTAGTGGCATGATACAAAACCTGTTGCTGTTGCTAGGGGTCTTTTCAGTGACTGCAAGTGTTTTGAGCCAAGCCTTTTGTTACTGGGCTTTTGCTGGTTATTTTTATAAACATGATGTATCATATTCTAAGACACACTTCCAGAGGCACTCCCAGTCGGGGAGTAGCAGGGTATAAGGCAGGCGCTTTTAGGCACCTGCAAATGTGCAGAATTGGTTCTCAATTGTTTTGCAAAATACTGTCAAAAAACCCCTGTTAATATTTTGTTCATTTCACACTGCCCTATTTCTGGGCTCTCTACAAATGCGCTCATCACTTGAAAAAACCTAAGTAACTGAAAAGTTGCATTTTGAGCCGTAGCATACTGGAAAAGTGAGAGCAAAGCGGCTTCAAAGCTGAACAGTTAGAAACCTTAAAGACATGAATGTGGATTATTCTGAAATGGAGGGTAGAAATAAGAGAAGGATAAACTTTGTAATTTCCTTTACATCCTTTGTAATTTCCTTTATCATCCAAGGGCAGTTCTTTATGAAACTCCTCAAATAAAATAATATTCTCTGTCTTACATACATACTCACAGAAGCACATTTACTGATGTCCGTATAAAGTATGCTTTTGTAGCCAGTATGGTAGCACCGATGTATACGTGTAGTACAAAAATCATATGCCCTAAATTACTTTGAGTGCTATGTATGCTGATTTTATTCCTAAAATGATAAAAAAAAAAGTTGGCTTTTGTAAAAAAACTGCAATACGATTCCATCCTCTTTATCAGAAGCAAACAGCCACCTATGTCTGACGTAATATGTGGTGGAAATTGCAAAAGGGATGAGTCTAGAATGAGGTAGTCATAAATGCAGGGAAGTGTCCATTTGGTCTTTAGAGAATGATGACTTGTACAGATGATTTTTATCATAAATCTTTTCCATTCGTGTTTGGTTTGTTTTTTTTTTAATTTGTGTTTTTTTGTTTTTTTGGTTTTTTTTTCTGGAAGTAGAGCTCCAGCAATGAGTACCTACCCTATCAGTAGTTTATTTAGTAGCTCATAGGCCTTAACATCGCAAATGGCTCTACTTGGTGCTTATAACAAATATTGTTTTTTAAAAAAATTATTTCATTCTGATGGTTTATAAATAGCAAACTTCTGCTCAGTAGCCAAATGTGCAGTATGCTGGCACTGTTTTTCGTCCTTGACTCTGTATAAGCTGATGAATGTTTCTGTGTTCGACGCAACAACTTGTTAGTCCTTAGCAGTGAGATTTGTCTCGTCTGAAACTGAAGTTCATAGATATTTTACGCTATTGGTCTTGGCATATAAAAACACCAGACTTGATGCTAACTTAGAAAAAAAGAAAACTAAATATTGACCTTCTACAAGAACTCATGTGGTAGTGCTCTTCAAACCAAGATTTTTTTTTTGGATGTGAATGTGCCTGTGTATGCATTTTTTTTGAGTGCACAGTAGATGTGAGAAACTTCATAGTTTGGCAAAAATAGAAGATTCAAGGTGAAGTCCCTAAGAAGTCATCATTTTTTCTAGGTGGAGCTGTTTTGAGTACTCTAGTAATATTTTGGTTACAAAGAAATGTTTGGCAACTATTTTTGAATAGGTATGCTGATGAACAGGTGGGTGAATAATTGTGCTGTTAAGGTTTCCGAAACAGTGGTGTTTTAAGGAATTGTTGTACATATTGTAGTGTTACAACATTCACAGACCTAGAATTGATTCATATTGAGCTCAATTGAGCCCTAGTCCATTATAAACAACAATCTTTTGATTTTAAGCACATGTATATAGATATTTGTATAATTCTAACTCTTAAAATATGGAACAACAGAAATACAGCCTGAGGTGAGATATGGATAATAATCATAGGAATATGAATAATAAATAATTTGAATTTTACTTATGTTCTAGGGACATTAAAATAGTTTTGTCTTTAGAAGCTGGATAGTTTAGTGGAAAAACAAAGCTGAAAATTATCTGAGCTGGCTAGTCACAGCTGTAGTAGATATCTGCTAATAATTAAAGACATTAAGCTACATCTAGCCAGGATGATCAAACTCATCTAGCTGAGTTCCTTCATCTAGCTGAGATCCTGCACAATCTAAACCTAAGGCAAAAAAGCTTAGTGCAAGATTCTGAATCTTTTATGTTGAAATATCATTTCAAATACAGCACTTCATAAACTTTCAGTATAATTGTATTTATTTTAAAAATGTTCTAGGCCATTGATTTTGGTAACCTCTCTCTGAAGAGTTAAGGTGTGATTTTGTTAGAGGGCAGATTTATATTTGTTTTTCTAAAAAATAAATAAATAATGTATCTCAATTTCTGTTTAGAAAAATAACTTACACCATAACAGCAAGAAATCCTTCGAAAAGCTCATGGGAACACTGTAATTTGCAGGAACAGGATCAGAAAAACACTTACTCAATGTGACAAAGAGGTACTGCTACGACCAAGAGGAATGGATTAGCTTCTACAAAGTTACTTGTTTTGAGAGAGCTACAGAAATAGCGTTATTAAAAACTACCACAAGATTTAGAAACATTGCATTGCATGTGTGACAAACTGTTAATGACATGAGAGCTCTTTATAGCTTAATAGGATGCTTGCTGTATTTTTTTAAGATATGCTATCTCTAAGATAAATTTACAAGTGAAAATTTCTGTAGCATACAGAAGAATAACAGTTTAGGTGAGAAATAATGTTCTGTGATAGCCACTATTGGCAGAAGATTCAATGTATTTTACTAGATTTTTCCCAAAATCACAAGAAAAAGACTGAATAGCACTTTTCTCATTAAAACCAACAAGAAACTATTTATCCTTTCCCGGTTACAACATGGCTGGCATACTTACAGGAATCACAACAAGCTCACGCACCAAGCCTAGCAGATTCTTGTGTAGGGAACTGCGAAAAATATGTTAATTACTGCATTTTTTCCAAAAAAGTCCAGATAAACTTATGGCTAGGTATAACACACCAAATTTCAATAGTTTTCATATAACTGAAAATTATTTCATAAATTTAGAGATTACATGTTTTAAACTCTGAGAACTGTAGTGTCTGCTTTAAGTGTTACTCTTCTCAGTCCCATTCTTAAGGTCTTTACAAGTTACCTATTCTTACTGTCTTTACAAGAACAAGTTTTCAGTTATGACAAAAACTTCAAAATGGGTTTTTGTAAAATCTTTACTATGAGGCTATGAAAGGAATGGAAAACCAAAATGACCTTGCTTTTCTTAGAGCATGAATGTTGCCACATAATTCTGAATCTAGTTCTAATTACTAGCCCAAATCCTAGCCCCACTTACAGCTTCGATTTTAATCTTATAGTAGATTTAGGGTTATTTCTCACCACAATGCTGATGTAGCAGCTCGTGCTTTGGGAACAGAGTAGTTTTCACTTCAAGGTATGAGAAAGATGAAAGCAAATGTTCAAATGTGTCTCTTTGAGGGGGCTAAAGAGTGCAATTCGTGCTACATTATAGGGCATCTTCCATGCTGTGCATTATTACAAATGTGGTAGAGAAAGTAATTTGTCTTAGACTAAATTCCTAATATTTTCATTTATGTCCATGGAATATAGGTAGCTCAGAGACAGGCTGTTATGGTATAAACATGATAATACTGGTTTCTATATTAAAGAAACATAAATTTTAGTTTTCAGGGAAAGCATATTTTCAGCAGGGATTTGTCCTTCTGGACCAAACACTGCCACAATTATGAAGAGTAGTTTCATTACATTGGGGAATTAATGCTCAACTATTTCAGATCTGTGAAGAAATGCAAAGACCTCGTTAACTGGATCAAAATGACGGTGTTTAATATAATTTATTTGCAATCATTCCATCTCTGCAGGTTTCAGAATTAAAACTGTGCTCTCAATTTCAGTCTGCTATTCAAGCATTGTTGAGAGAACACTCGTCAGAAGTGAAAAGTGAGGAAAAACTTTAATGAGCTCTTTCTATTGTTTTATAAGCTGTGGAAGTCAGTCAGCTATACAGCATATGTAAAGCAAAATTTTTACAGTGCGTATAGCACTAAATTGCTCCGCTGTACCAGTAATAGCAAGCAATAAGAGATGTGGCAGTTCCACAGACATCTTATCTCCATGACTGCTCTTGGAAATGTCCAGGTTTGCCTCATTAAGGACTATGGCTTTAAATGTTCTTTTGAGAGACACAACTGGAATATAAACACAGAAAATTATGGGTGACAAAAGGACAATGTTGGATTATGGTTAAGAAGGTGAAACCAGCATCTAAATCCCAAACGAAACCTCTGAGCGCAAATAGTTACCAAAGTGCTGTTTTGTGCCCTAAAATCTTATGCATGACTGGCATTGCTTCATCATAGCAACACTGATGAGGCAAGAATTCATGCCGCTGTTTGTGGCTAGTTTCTGAGGCAAAGAGGCTTTGGAAAGATGCTCACAGTTTTGCTATCACGAGAACGATGAGAAAGGGGGAGCTAGAGCAATGCTTCAGCCCCTCTGGACAGAGCAGAACCTGGCAAGAGGCCAAAGTGTCTTAAGGGGTTCATGCAGGTGTTAACCTCCTAAAATTAAAATTGCTCATTAATGCCTCCAGTTGTGTGATACTTGCTTTTCTGACCTGGAATTTGTAAAAGCCCTGTGTGCTCTGTGTGCATGTTGAGAACTGCTCTGCTTTGAAAAATGAGGCCTGTCAATAATCCAAAAACTTGCCAGAGCAGGACTAAAGTCCTTTGAGAAACCCAATCTAATAAGTGTTTGCCAAACAGGATAGATGCACCATCAACAGCCACACAATCTGTGACTGATGTAGTGCTGCTGGTTCTGTTCCTCCTACTAGGTGTGGCTGGTGGGGCTGCATGATACCGGAGGGCTGTGGTGCAGTATCTCCTCAGTCAGAAGGAATTCAGCAACCACTCAGCACGGAGCAGTAATGTCATTACCCTTTCTGGAAAAAGAGAAGAAAACAGTGCTTGTAAACCTTTACTCTAAAGAATAGGCTCCAGGCTGCATTCAAAGTGGGCAGAAACACCATGCTTTAAGGAAAGATAGGAAGTTACATACACGTGTGGGTTTATAATTCTGCATTGGCTTGCTCCAGACTGCTTTCTCCTCACAGCTGGGGTATTAGGAGTATCCTCAGCATGTGGGTAATTTCTTTCCAAGCTGCCTATAGAAAACCAAGTTAGGTCTTTGCATCCTCTGCATTAGGAGCAACTAGCATGCTCTTGGTTTTGTAGCTATGAGCAATACTTCAGAAGTATGGTTCTGATTAAGGTAAGTGGGTTTTTTTTTTGAAGAGGGAAACTGAAGAGGTTGGTGAAATAAATGCAAAGCAACCATTTGAGTTACGTGTGATACTTCACATGTATTTCAAATACTTGTACAGAACACCAGTGCTGAGGTTATCAGTCTACTGCTTCCACCCACTGAGAACATCTTTAAATTCTGGTGACAGAAAGTGAAATAGATACTGAAATGTCTCTAAGGCTAGCATGTCTGGGGAAAAAAAAAGGAATAAGAGAATTTTATAAGATAGCTAATGTCTCATGCTTTTCATGCTGTGCAACCAGGCAGGTGTTTTGTGAAGAAGCCCTGGGGAATGTCTGCATTGATGTAAACAGGAAGGAGTTTTCATTTCATGAATCAATAGATTGTCAGTGATGCATTACAACTTGTTACAGATGTCATGGAGCAAAAATGAGGTATTGCCCTGAATTTTTTAGCCCCATGACTGGAAAATTTGAACCTGGAGATTTGTAAGTTGGATGATTTAGCTGTAATCATCCATGGCAATTTTGTTAACTACTATTATTACTGTGAGCATTTTGGATTCACTTTTTCTTAATAGAGTTTTGTAACAGGATGTAGTGATTAACCCTTTAACATCTTCCTAGTGATAACTGCTCTCTTCTGTCAAAGGCAAAATATGATAATTCTGAATATCCAGCAATTGCTTTATTAATAGAATAAATACAGCGACACATTACTATACAGAGAGATTTGTGAGTTAGTCTGTGTATAGAGTGATAAGTAGCCCTTAGATATAAAGTCTATGTAGTAGGTATGCTAGAGAGTTGGGCATTACTTTATTAGTGACAGTATGAGTCAGGGAACATTTTGGTGCCTCTCATCATGCTCAAGGAAAAATGCCATTACTGCTCAATAGAAACTGGTGATGAAAGCTGAGATAGCCAAGGTAATGACATATCCTTCCCCTTCCTAGCTCAGAGAAGCAGAAGACTAGATGAATGTTTATGTAAGCCGTAGAAAACAGCATTCTTTAGAAGTGCTGAGTACTAATGTAGAAAGAATGTTGGGTTATTGGTGTTTGTTTCTTTTTCCATGGGTTGTTGGTGTTTGTTTCTTTTTCCCATCTTGGCTGTCATTCATTTCCCTGAGAGGTATATTAGTGGCAGAATTACTTGTGCAAGTTTTGAGGAAACTCTACTGGATTCCTTTTTTTTTTTTAATTTTTATATATGTGATAATTTTAAAGTTCATTTCAGTTTGGCATTCTTCTACTCCCTCCCAAAAGTCTGTCGTTGAAGCCACTGTGCCAGTCTGGTGTTCATAACTTGGTATACTTCCCTGAACTTTAAGAATAATCCTTTTGTAATAATTTTACACAGGGTGTTTGTACTACCAGTGAAACATAGTATCTCCACTTCTTTAAAATGAGGTATAATTCCTGAATACATCATAAATAGTGAGTATTCAAGTGAACTTGGATTTTATTTACATTAGTGTAGTAGAATTTTGCTTTTGACTGTTTCCGGCTGTCACAACTTTGTGTGTGTCATTCAGTGCTCACAGTGTAGGCAGAAAATATTGCTACCACCTTCCCAGAAAATATTTTTGACCTTGTGAATTTCCAAATTTTCATTCCATTAATTTGAAAGCTAAGATTTAACATAGTGAACATCAGGCAATCCGTAGTACTTAATCTACTAGCTCAGCAAAACACCAAGTTAATTCAAATTTGAAAAGGACTCTCCATCTGTAGCAAAAGCATGTTCTCAATTACATACTGAATTAAATAAGAGATCGGAATATTTTTGAAAGCTTGAAATTTATGGTTTCATTAGACTGAAAAATTAAACCTAAAAATGTGTGAAAATCCACATTAATCATTTAGTTTTAGCACATAAATGCAAATGGCTTGGAACTGAGCTTCATTTCAGACTGTAAGTAGTAATTACCTAGTGACACCTCATGAGCTTCATCAGAACCCTGCTTTTAATGAAAGTGGGGAACACTAGGGATCTGCACAAATAAGAGGATTATAGTATTTAATCAGCACAAAGTGGTAATGATAAAGCTTCATTAGATTGCATTGCAAAATATGAAATCAAGGAAGATAATCTTGAATATAATTGGGTTAAACGAGTATTTTATTCAGTGAATTCTCTTATGTTCGTGAATGGGTTGATTTGTATGAATTAGTTTGGTGCTTGAAACAATGGAAATTCTTTCTTCCAAACTGTTGTTCTTATACAATGCCAGTCTACAGTTGGTTTTAGTATTCATTAGTATTTTAGTATTTGTTATCCACCATTTGTGATATTCAATGATTGCTTTTAACACAAAATTGTTTCTGGTCCAAGGCTGGCCTATATATCATCCACAAGATATAAGCTCATATACAACCATATATACTTGGGAATTTATAACACAAAGACACTGAAATATTTTTCTTTCTTCAGCCTAATGAACAATAGTCAAATTATGTACTGAATTTTATATCAAAAAAGAAGAGTAGCAAATAGTATTCATGGAAAGGGATTGGCTTTTTTCTTCAAAAGAAAGGTCACAACTACTTTGCGCAATTTTTTCAGCCTAATCTCTGACATGATAACTGATTACTGGCCTAAGTGTTAGTGCAGGGAAAAATTAATTTACAACATCAGGATTTTAATTTCCTTTTTTCATACATTTAAAAAAAGATTTAAAAACTCAGGTGAAACAGAGATTCTATGATATTGTATTGATCTTCTTCTTGTTGTTTAGTACGCATTTGTATTATTTCACTACATGTGTGAGACATTATGGGAGAAAATTTAGTAGTACAAGTATCCCCAGAAAATTAGAATGTTTCTTACATATTTAATCTAATATTGAGAGCCTTAATCAAAGAAAATACACCAGGAAATAAAAAAAAAGCCTGGGGCCAGACTCTTTTCAGTGGTGCCCAGCGACAGGACAAGGAGCAACGCGCACAAACTGGAGCACAGACAGTTCCACCTGAACATGAGGAGGAACTTCTTTACTGTGAGGGTGACAGAGCCCTGGAACAGGCTGCCCAGGGAGGTTGTGGAGTCTCCTTCTCTGGAGAGATTCAAAGCCCGCCTGGACGTATTCCTGTGCACCCTGATCTGGGGGCACCTGCTTTAGCAGGGGGGTTGGACTGGATGGTCTCCAGAGGGCCCTTCCAACCCCTACCATTCTGTGATTCTGTGAAATACTTCTCCACCAATATAAGGAACGAGGTGCTCTACTGCTACACTTACGTGTGGGAATTTTGTTTTCATATAACTGTCTCCTTCTAACTTATTTTAAACATGAGATTGCTTCATTCTTAATACTTACAGTATTTGCAGGAAAGCAACTTGTAGACAATGATTCTATTTTTCTTTTTTTTTTTTTAAATGCCACTCTTCCCACATGTCTTTTCTTAATGTAATAGGAAAACAAAACCAGACAGGTAATGTTTTGTTTATTTTCAAGCTGGTTCTCACTTTGGCAGCTTATTTTAGGTTTTAGTTTAATATATGAATAACAACTATTAATTTTCATGTTGCCTTCTGAGAGGAAATATAGGTATATTATGGTGGAAGTAACAATACAGAAGTCTCACCTTGACAGGCATTTTACATTCGTTTGAGTTAGTATTTAAAAGATATAAGGGAATTGTCTTCCTTAAGCACATGACAGAGGATTTTAGGGTGTATATCCACTATGTGGATATATGAAGACAATGGAATTATACATTTTAAAAGCTATAATGAAAAGAGAAAGATGTACTTCTCACTCTGGAAAGCAGATTTTGAATAAGAGGAGTACAATCTCTCTTCTGCTATTCAAGCTTGCATGTTTAATTCCAGTAAGTGAAATGATTAAATCATCTTGTATACTTTTTTTTCTGTCTCACACTAGTGAAGACAGGTTCTGTAATTTTGCTGATTTGCAGTCACCCCTAGATGTGTTACAAATACTCTGAATCTATGGATGTGATGGAAATTCTGCTGATGATAATTTTGTGAGTTTGGCCAGTATCAGACACTATTATTTATTTTTAATTTATAAGATATAATTTATAACAATTATTTTACTGTGTTGATCTTGATCAACGTCTTCAATTTAAAATTTAGTACTTTACCCAATAGTCGTTACATCATGCAGTCATAGCCTTAACAAAGCATCAGTGCTGCTGTTTTTCTCGTTAAATTTTACTAAAGGCATTTTAGAACACGTGCATTTTTGAAACTTACCACTTCATTGCGATAAAAAAGAGACTTTATCTTTCTATAGTTTTTCTTTCTAACTTGCTCTGTAGGTTCTTGTTAACCTGTTCTTCCCCAAAAGGTTCTACTCCCTTTCAGTCCTATTGTGTGTAATTGAGAAGTTTCTCAGAACAACATTTCTGCAGCAATCAAATTCTTCATAGCTAGACCTGAAGAAAAGTCATATTATGGTCAAACATGCTTAGCTCTGTGTCGTCTCATTGGCAAATGTCCTCAGAGAATGAGATATATTAAAATACTTTAGTAACAAATAGAGGTAATAGAATCATAGAATAGTTTGTGTTGGAAGGGACCTTTAAAGGACATCTAGTCCAACCCCTCTGCAGTGAACAGGGACATCTTCAACTAGATCGGGTTACTCAGATCCTGTCCAACCTGACCTGGAATGTTTCCAGAGATGGGGCATCTACCATCTCTCTGGGCAACCTGTTCCAGTGTTTCACCACCCTCATTGTAAAAAATGTCTTCCTTACACATAGTCTGAATCTACCCTCCCTTAGTTTAAAACCATTACCCTTTGTCCTATTGCAAAAGTCCGTGCTAAAAAGTTTGTCCTCGTCTTTCTTATAAGCCCACTTTAAGTACTGAAAGACTGCAGTAAGGTGTCCCTGGAGCCTTCTCTTCTCCAGGCTGAACAACTCCAACTCTTTCAGCCTTTCTACATAGGAGAGGTGCTCCAGCCCCTTGAACATCTTCATGGCCCTCCTCTGGACCCATTCCAACCGGTCCATGTCTGTCATGTGATGAGGACTCCAGGGCTGAATACAGTACTCAAGGTAGGGTCTCATCAGAGTGGAGTAGAGGCGTAGAATCACTTCCCTCGACCTGCTCGGCATGCTTCTTTGGATGCAGCCCAGGATATGGCTGGCCTTCTGGGCCGTGAGATCAGACCTTCTGGAGCAGGGAGAGTGCATGCATATAATTTTTCAAGCAAATTCAGACTATATAAAAAAAATTCATGTTGGTTTCAAGTTAGTTTCAATTTCATTAAATCAGATAATATTTCAAGGAAGTTTTTACAACAAATAGCCCTTACGCTGAGAGGAAGTTGAAAAGCCTTTTTGCAGCACAAAATGATTCCCTTGTCTTTATCTTCTTTGACATTACTGGATGCTATAGGTGAATCCAAGCTCATTATTGCAACAAGAGTTTGTAGGACTGTCCCTAAAATCTGAACCTGTCTATCATAAGAATTTTTGCTGTCTAAGAAGCAGTGCCTCCAGGCTGTCGGAAGAAATACAGCTGTTTTGTTTTCCAGCCATCTGTCTAGACTGAAATACAAAAATAATACACAACTTACAACATGTGTGACTTTTACTATCAGAATTGTTAATGATAGAAGGTCAAATTCAATAAAAAACAGAACTTAAAGCCTTTCACTCTGGTTATAAATGACTATTTAGTTTGAGTCAAACCCTTTATTGTTGACACTTATGTCATAAAATAATTTATTAATATTAATGTTTTGGAAATGACTGGTGTCCTCAGATTTGAAGCGTGAATATTCAGAAAATATATATACAACTCTCAGGACTGACCCTTAAGCAGTGTAAAACCAAATTAGCGAAGTTCATTTAATAATTAATGCCCAACAAATAAATAATAAAAAATCAAAGATAAATAACTGCATTACCTAGTTGCACAGTTATATGTATTGTTTATATTGAACATCTCTAACCCTTTACAATCTCTAGATGCTGCAAACAGTTGTTCTCGAACTCACAGTCTTTCTCAGTTTGCAGTCAGATGTGTTGTTCCAGATGCAGCTCAACTGGTTAAAAAACCTAGTTCATAGGTTCTCCCAGGATTCATCACCTCTGAGAGTTACCACCACTTCTATTTGCCAACCTGAGAGCACACTCAGTCAGTACTAACTTGCTGATGTAAAATTATCAGGGTCAGAAAACACCTTTACTATTAGCTTATGCTAATGTGGGGTGCTGACATCAAGGTTAAGCCAATAGATCTGAGGAGATGTTAATGGGAAGGAAAGGGTGATGAGTAGCAGAGAAAGTATTGGCTTAACCCCGCTTAACTGCAGCCGAAAAAAGCACATCAGACCATTGTCTTATATGATCCTAATGATATTTTTATACTCTACTGTTCTCTGTGTTTAAACGTAGTAATTCCAACTGGACCGTGAGATGCCTGGTTAATAAAATGACACGTGAATAAATTGCTTGCATGATCTTTATTGTAACATAGTATTACTTCACTTGAAGTTTGGTGGTCAAGAAAAAGACCCCAGGAAAAAAACAGTCAGAAGCAAGTGGTCACTTTTGATAGCCAGCATATCTAACCAAAGTGATACAGCTGTTTTGGATTACTGTTAAGTAACACCAAGGAGATAGAGGAGACAAATGTAAATTCAATGCTTGTGATTAATGACACTTTATAGATGATTTTAGACATGAATTGAAATTTAAATTAGTTCTCTTGTGCCACAGAAGTAATATAAATCTGTTGAAACTCTGGGCTAGGAAATACTGTTCTATAGGAGATGCAGCAAACGGTAGTGTGTTATGTCTTTTTAATAATAAATCTTCAAAGTTAAGAAACTCTGGTCTAAATTTATACTGTTTTTATGGCGTGAATCTGATACTTCTTTTAGCTCATTCAACGCTATCAATGTAACTGATGTCACAAGGGTATTCCTCAGATTGTAGTGATATAAACTCACTCAGGATTGAGTCCCACATTAGTACTGATGAACTGAAAGGGTGGTAAGAGTTTAAATCAGTGAAGATTTAAACCTTTTACCCTTTTGAACTACCAACTTGGCTTAAAGAATTTAACTAATTTTGGAAAGGTTTAACTCTATACTTCCACACTATTAAAATGACATCCAGTCTAATGTGACCAGTTTTATTGGAATTATCACAGAAATAATTCTGTACTTTTTTTTTTATTATTCCACTACCTGTGGCAATCGAATTCGAACAGCTGCACAAAGACTTTAAGTGGTACCTGAAGGTCAAAATTCTTGTGATTAGTTGTTTCTAGAACCACCCTTAGCATAATAAATTTGTAAATATTTGATAGTTTCTTAGTATATCTTTTATTTGGTATTACAAAAAATAACGAGGTAAATTAAAGATCAATTTAAACATACATAAATAGAAAGCAAGCAAGTTGTAACGCTTTGATTTGGAAAACGCAGTGTAATTAAAAACAGGCAGCTGTTGTGGAAACCTTAAGGTTTAATGAGGAAAGCTATAAATCATGATTTACAGTGTGAGAATGCAGTTTCTTGAAATGGATCAAGCCTGAAATAAACCTGCTCTAAAAGAGCCCTTTATAAGATTTTTATCTAGCTGTATATGATCTGCAAAATGTCACCTAAATGGAAGCCAGGGATATAATTTGCACTTCCCATGAGAAAACAGAAACAAAGCTAAAGCTAAAGAGAGTATAAAGCACATTGCACACTCCAGTCATAAATTCTGCCTCACGATATCTTTACAAAGTCCCTTTTTACTGCAGTTTTTTTGCTTTATACTAGTGTTGAACATTTCATGATATCTCTGGGGTCTTTGAACTTCATGGGATCATATATCTAGGAGCAGGTTTGTACCACAGAGTAGCAAAAAAATGGGCAACAACATTATTTCAGAGATGATCTTCAGAGTGAGAATGTACGTGAAGTTATAGAGAGATGTTTATGCAGGGGAAAGCATTCAGCTTATCAGTACAGGTTTACATTGGCAGCCACTCACTCCTTGTGATGAGAGGGTTGAGTAGCAAGTTAAGTAACGCGACTGCAGTTATGAATACGTTAATGATCCATATGCACAAATTATATAAAGACAAACCATAGGGAGAGATCATCAATATCTGAACTCACCCCACAGCAAATGGATGTTAAATTGTCAATGGAAGAACCTGGTATGACCTTGGGCAATAACCTTTTAGCCTCTTCGTGAAAGTGTAGAAGCATAACTCCCAGCAGATTTTTTACCTCCTGATGTTTTCAGCATCCTGTTGCATGGCAGTGGAGGTCCAATTCTGGAAGGCCAAAGATATGGAGTCTTCAACACTTCCCTGTTCTTCCACCTTGCTGGAATGACAAAGATATTCAGCAATGTCACAGAGATTGTTTTCTTTTATATATCCAGGAATTGGTGGCAACCAGCAGAGGGGACTTAGATAGTACCTGTATCTCCTTCAGTTACTGGTGGCTTCATACAAGGTAAGCTATTACTCAAAAGGTGAACTTACACAAGTAAGAACATATCGATTCTATTGGAAATTATGTCAAAACCAAACTGTGTGTCATTTTCAGTGTCAGTTATCTGTCAAAATCTGATTGAACAAGGTTACTGTGGGGTTTATTTAGATGCTGGCAGCCATGCAGTATTACCACTGCTGCTACAACAGGAGCACAAGGCAGATAGGTGCTGTCATGTTAAGAGCAATTAGCATTCCAGCAACTGGGAAAGCACAGAAAATAACCCCAAATATGTAAAGAAATAGAAATTATTAAAATTCAGGAAATTATTTAAACAAACAAACAACAGAAATTAAAAACAGAGACCAAGTATTGAGCAACGTGCTCAATTTCCTAATCCATTTTGATAGCCTATTAAGGCCTGTAAATCCACAGTTGGGGAGACACACACACACATTTTAAAATTTAGTTACACTTAGTTAGAACTGTACTATTCCACAAAATGTATAAAAGCAGAAATTGTTCAGTTTTTATCCTCATTATCTGAGTTGTGACTATGGAAAGTTGCTGTACAACTGCTAAACAATTTTAGGAAATTGAAGCATTCTGATTATATACAGAAAAAGGAGATTGAAAGTATATGTGCACATATATATAAGAAAGACAAACAGCTCGGTTTCACGTGTGTATGAAACCAACATTCAAATCATGCTTTGTGTAAGCCTAGGCTATGCATTCTGAGTTTCTCACAGCACGTTGCGGTGGGTTGGCCCTGGCTAACAGCCAAACACCTACCTGGCTGCTCACTCGCTCCCCCTGCTCAGCAGCACGGGGGAGAAAAGAGGAAGTACAGGAAGGAGAAAGCTCATGGGTCGGGATAAAGGCAGGGAGATAGCTTACCAGTTACTATCATGAGAAAAAAGTACTCAACTTGGAAAAATCAACCTAATATATTGCTAATTAAAATAAATATGTAATTATTAATTTGGGTAGTGGGAAACAAAAAGATAAACATTAAAGCAATACTTTCCCCTCCCCAGTCCTCCCTTTCCCATGCTTCGCATCATTCTTTCATACTGGTCTCTTCTACCCCTGCCCTAAGTGGTGCAGGGGGTAGGGAGGTTATGGTCAGTACATGGCAGTTTCTCTCTACTGCTCTTTCCTTCTCACACTTCTCTGCTCCAGCATGGACCCTCCACAAGCTGCAAGGGATATCTGCTCTTCTATGGAGCACCTCCTCCTCCTCTAACCTTGATCTTCTCTCTGCTGTTTCTCACTCTTCCTGTCCCTTATACTCTCTCTGTCTGGCATTTTATGACTTATGTTTTCATGGAGGTACCATCAACTTGGCTAATGTGCTCAGCTGTGTCCTGTGGTGGGTCCACTGAAACCTATTGGGCTTGATGGTGTCTGGCATGGGGCAGCCCCTGGCCTCCTCCCACAGAGGCCATGCCTGCAGACGCCCGGGCTACCACCTTGCCATCTACACCCAAAAACACGTAGGAAAGTGTTATGAAAAAAAAGTTGAAAATGTTTGGCTTCAGCCTAAGTTAGATCTGGAAAAATTTGTAAAATTTTAATCATATGGGAAAACCAGTTCCTTTCCATTTTTTTTTGTTTGTTTGTCTCTTGTATACATCACAGGAGACCACTCGCTGTGCATTCAATGTCAAAGCTGAAACTGCAAAACTGTGATACCGTTGGTTAAAAATTAAATGACACGATCCAAAATACAGCTGTGTGGCTGAGCCTTTGTTTTCAGAAAGCAACATTTATTTTATTCCTTAGCACTTCTAATTCTTCCCTCTCCCCACCAAAATAATTCTGAAATCTAAGACTGATTAAGAAGAGAGAGTATATCAACTCTGGAAAACTTAAGGTTAAAGCTTCCAATTTTCAATAGCTGAGCTGCAATTAACCAATTACTTTTATTGTTTAGTGCTCAGACTTTAACAGCTTTTAAAAATGCTGTTATAAATATCAGTTGTTTATGATCCTGCAGTTGTAAGACACTGCTATTTGCAGCTTGGCAGGTATTTCATCTTTGGTGACTTGGAGATAGATCATATATCTCTGCTTGAAAGTTCTTCAGTAGTATTTTGTATTTCCTGCCATTAGCAGTGAAGATGTAGGTCCTATCACATCCATTTTGGCATAGGAGTCTCTTCTAGTTCACCTTTGTGGCAACTATTAGAAAAAAATATCTTGGATTTTGGCTAGTGCACTAAGCATTCTGTAAAGATTAGTAATCACTTAGGTCTGGCATGCTAGCAGGAGAAACAAAAAGACTCTGACCTTTTCCAATAGGAACTTCCAAATCTTAATGTTTAAAGATTTACTCCTTTACAGTTTTAAAGTAAATATCTACATAATGTTCTGCTACAATTCTGAATAATTTCAATTTTAAAAAAAGGCTATCAGCAAAGAGTTATTCAGCTGCTGCTCAAAAGAAAAGATATTTCACACAGAGGGCATAGAAGAAACCAATGTACAGAAAAGAAGCAATCAGAGAGGAAAGCTAATGCAGGAATGAAATAAGAGTACTGTATGTGCTGGATATGATAAAGGCTGGACAAAGCAAAGTAAACACCTTCACTAGACTAGCTTGCTCTTTAATGAAATACTAAACTGTCAAAAAGAAGAGAAAATGTCACGAAATGTCAGCAGCAGAATAACCACAAAATAAAGCAGAACATTTTTCTTGAGATAAAAGCTGAACAAACTCCTTGAAACTCTACCAATCAAGTTCTCAAAGAAGAAGAAAAAAGCCTTAGGGAGAAAATATCAATGCTAATAGATAGTCAAACAGAAAACAGCCCTATTGGGACAGACTAAAAAATAAATTTCTCAAAAGTAACATCCAAGTACAGACTGACCTTAATGAATGACCTGGTACAGGAGTCTCCAAATTTACAGAGAACAAAATTTTTGAGTTCAAGCACAAGGTGGTAAATTGTGTCATGAAAAATTAGATTCTCTGTGGTAGTTGATCAGTGAGTTGTTCTGTATAATGGAACTTATGTGCTTAGTACTTTTCTAAGACTTTTTCTAGTGTAAAGAAAAGAAGCATTTATCTTTTCTGCAGGTAGATGCTTTAGTCCCTTGGCAACGAAGAGTAAGTTCAGTCCATTAATACAGAAAGCATCCTGGGCTCAAGTACCTGGAGAGTATGAAACTTGTTTTCAATTTTCCTCTGCCTGGAGAAGATTTTCACACTTAACTTTTTTTGAGACATCCCCCTTGTTTATTCAGGGGTGATGTGTCCTCATTACCACTTTCTGACATTTTTGACCTTTGTATGAAATCAAGACCTAATAATATAAATTATGAAACATCCATAATCTATTGACCTATGAATAGTTTTAGGTTTACATAAGTATACTATGTATGTACTGTATACAGTAGGAGGAGGGAAAAAAGATGTAGGTAAAGGGGGATTTTGATAGAAGAGATGTATTTCCTTGAAAAAAATTGAAGTTTTCATTTCTATCAAAAAAGAAAGAAACGAACTCAGGTAGGAGAGATTAGGTCTAATGTTAATGCTGCAGAAACAATAGCAAGATCGCAAGCCTCCAGGCTTTATGTGTACTTTGAGTTTAGTAGCATGTTTGCAGCATCATCATCAACAACCAAACAATATATTATGTGCCTCTCCTGGCTTTGGATGTCAAGCTAAGTTCTGAGGATATTTAAAAAAAAAAAAAGAGAGAGAAGGAGAAAGAAAAAGAAAGAGAAATTAAGTCAAGTACCCCTGCATCAATCTAACACTTGAAGTAGGAAATATCTGTATTGCCCTGACAGTGATTACAGCAGGAGTAACTAACCTGAAATTTAATGACTGGTTGTACTGGGTTTGGCTGGGATGAAGTGAATTTTCTTCATAGCAACCCATATGGTACTGTGGTTTTAGATTGATCTGTGGCGGTTTTACTCATAAATGCTTTAGCTATTGCTGAACAGTGCTCACCATGTTATTCCATGCACTTATCTTCTCCCTCTCTTGTGAACTACTGGATGCTGTAAAAGAAGGGCTCTGCTAGGCCCTCTAATGCCTGATGTGGTAGTGCAAAAGCACTAATGGAGTGACAGATATTTAAACAAAACAAAACGAACAGAACTTATATACCTGTATATGTGTGTGTACACACACACACACACACAGAGGAAATCCTTTAAAAGAAAAGGGAAGAATATCTTAGAAGGAAAGAAGGCTAAGCAATGTGTGAAGTTTTTTGTACTACTTCAGTGCCTGGAAAAAAGCCTAAATTTCATTATGGATGAGATGACTAAATCCAGGAGAAGGTTTACACTTGTGAATCTTGCATAGAAACCAGTCACTACTGATCAGTGTCCTGATTTAGGCACCTGGCTTAAGAGATGTAAGACTTGGGTTCCTCCCTTTCTCCATCATCACTTCCTCCTGATCATCCTGACACTGGTTTTTCTGATTCCTGTTCCTAGACTTTCTATAAACCAAACAAAAGTGTTGAGATGGATCAGATGGGTTTGTAAACCCCAGAAGATGACAAAATTCTTAAAAATAAGTCACTAGCACCCCTCAGCCCCGCCTCTCCACAAGCTTTATGTGTGTAATATATTAATGATTAACAACATCATCATAACAGAATGAGCAAGTGGTATTTCCATTCATTTCCTCTACCTCTGACTGTTAAAGGATCCAATTCTCAGAGACTTACGTCCATGAGTATAATGTCACTGAATTTAAGAGCAGAATTTATGTTTGTGTTATTCAGTATATGTCCCCTTCAGACTTTTCATCCATGGACAGATGCAGTCAAATAAAAACATCCAGAATTACTGACATCCTGCTTTCCATGGTGCCTTTCCGTGGTGCTTTTCATTCTAGCTGTCCAAATTTTATTTTATTTCCATTGAAATTACTGGGTAATTTAAAGGGTACATTTAAGACTCGTTATTCATTGTGAAATTAATGGGGACATTCAACCTCAGATCAACAAAGTATACACCTAGGGATGAAGGAAAGTTTGTGAACTCCGAGGATCTTGTTCACTAGAAAGGAGGAATGTTAGCTGGTGCTCCAGTAATTAATGGTTAAATTACCCTTGGGTAGTAGGTAGTAGGTAGGATAACTTTACAATCTGGTAGCTTTAAATTTCACATCTAATTGTAGCAGTGGGAGTTAGAACACAGGTTGAAGACATAATGAAATTACCATAGGGAGGAATAGACTAATGAGCTGAAGTCCAGTAAAAGTTATAGCTATGCTGCTGTCATCTTGAAAATCTGTAAATAACAACTTTGAAAACCATTGAGGGCACTAGACAATGGATTTTATGTGTATATAAGCATGAAATGTGGATTGGGAGGAATAATTGAGTTTGCTATATTGTCAAGTATGTACTCGGAAAAAAAATCACTTGGTCATCATTTAATCTCCTTTGCACACCTTTTTCATCTTATTTGCATTTTTAATGCAAAAATCCACAGAATATCTCTTCAATCATACTGAATTGGTTTGTGTCAAATAGTTAGTGCATACACAACTTTAAGTATTTTAAGTCTTCATCAAAAAGCTTAGAGGAAAGCATAATAATCCTCTTCATGGTTTTGGGACTTGGAGTTTCAAAGTCAAACTTTCACAGTTTTATTAAGAATTCTGAAGTCTTGGTTTATTGAATAGTAATACTAAAACAGCTTTTCAATGAAGTGGCCTATTTTAAATCAAATTATCTTCAGTTAATAAAATACAGATGAGTGAGTCCAGTGCAAATGTAGCTGAAAACTATTCTCTGTAGGTGTCTTTTCTTCAAGGTCTTTTAATATGATTTTATAGATTTTTATACTTTTTCTTAAGTTCATGTTCTGTGGAAATGTCATATGAATATCAAGTATGGTCCTTTACCTGCTGTAGAAGTCTGACAAAATGCCACTTGCCCTTCCAAAGGAGGCCACAGCTTTTACTTGTTATATAAACTTACGTGCAGTTGATGTAACTGTACCTATATAACATCGTGTTCCTTCCATGTCGGCTTTTTCATAGATTATCACTATATCAGCTGTATAAGTATCACCTATATCAACAGTACTAGTTTCTGCTTTATCCGGACCTGAGCATTGCCTAGGCTGTAAATTGTTCCAATAATTGAGATTCCATTAGTTTACTGGTCAGTTTGTGTCATCAGCTCAGTCCTTGTCATCTCAATTCTTAGCTAATATCCCATCTTTTTTTCTGCAATGAAACCTGTTACTTCTCATCCTTTACAACATTGTAATGGAGGAATAAATTATTTTCCCTTTGTTCCACAGCCTTTAACATAATTAAGATCTATCCTATGTTCCCATCCTGTTTTGTCTTGAAGTTAAAAATCCATCCAGTCATGTATTCCTGTGTTTCCTGGACCTCTGGCTGATCTTCCCTAAGCTGTATCCAGTTAATTCCCATCTTTCTTGGACTGCTGTAACCAAGCCTGCTCTATTCATGAGGTCTGTGCCCATGATGATGAGAGCAGGAAACAAGTGTTTAGACTCTGATGCACTGTAATTCTCATACCCTTTTCTGCAGATCTGCTACCTGGCCATTTTTTTCCGCCCCCTGTTCCCTTTATCTTGTATGTATTTGGCTGCTGATGGCCAAGCGTAATGTCTTGCACCAGTCTCCAATTTGTTATCTGCACATTGTCCTGCAATTTAGGTGCCATCCCCTTACCTTAGTGTGGATTCACAACCCTAGTTCAGTATAGACTTCTATATGTCACCCAAAACATGCTTTGAATTTCATTGTTAATTGCCCTCTTGCTAGTTGCTCTCTTGCACCCACTGTGTAGCAGTTAAATCAACCTCAGCTTCCTGAATTTTTATGAGCATATATTATGACATTGAAGTATATGATATGTACCGCTTCTGCAGAATGCTTGCAAATATTTTACTGGAATATTTATCTCACGGTTTTCTCAGAACTAAGCACAAGCTGACTATATTTCTTTAGTTCCCCTTTGCTTGCTTTTTATTTTTTTCAATCAACACTAAACTTACTACATTTACTAATGTTACATTTATCCTTTTCCAATGCTTGATGCCTAACTCCTTGATGATTTCTCAATGAGAATGATTCTAAGAGTCTTAAGAACACCCTTTAAGTATCTCAGCAAGAAATTCATCAAGTTCCAAAGTTTAGAAAATATGTAATGTAGAAATTACTCTGTAAACTTTTCATTCCCTGTTCTTGGCTGATACCTTACCACTTTTTTGTTACTATCAATTTATTGTTTTGATGAAGACTGATGGAAATAAGTGAACCATTTTAACTTTCTCAACATCACCTATGACTTACAACTTTTTTTTCCTCCACTCATTACCAAATTAACACTTTCGCTGATCCTTTTCTAATTATGAATGCACTTAGTTGACTTCTGTGTAACACAATATTTTATATATCAACTGGTTATCTCTGCATTTTGCCAATAACTAGTATGCCTAGATTGAGGCCATTTTCTCAAAAAAGCAGTTAGTAGATATAATGTGATGATGTTATGAACTGGATGATAATAATGTCCTTGATAATTCATTGCAGTGGTAGATCACACAAAACATGGATAATAATTAGCATTTTATTCCAGTTTGAGGTTTTCTGATTTAAGCCTCCAGTCATTAATCCTCTTTGGTACATTTCCTTTGCTAGATTAGCTGCCAGTCTTGTATTTGTGTGAATTGACTTGTAAGCTATGATTAAGTTATCTTTCAATCTGCATTTCATCTCTGAGAAATCAGTCCGAATTCTCCTTGCAAAGGTCTGCCCTCAACCATACATCTGTAAACCTACCTGGTTTTATTCACTATTTTGTGTTGATGTATGTCCTAGGATAAGATTAATCCAGTTCTATGATGGCTGATAAAGAGATGGTCAAGGTGGTGAAATGCAAGTGTAAGGGGTGAAAAAGAGCTGATTAAGTAAGGTATGAGGTTTGTTGATAAGGGAATACTAAAAATGTGAGAGGGAAATCCTGGAGAGGAGTGAGGAAATGGGAGTTCCTGTGCCTGGACTAAATAAAAGTGTAAAGATAATTTCAGCTTTTTTCTGCCTTTTTTTTTTTTTTGTCTTTTTGACTATCTGGTCAGACTGAGTTTTGGATAATGTAGGTAATACTTGCTCAAAAAAATTAGTTTTAACGTAACAAAGATTTACAAATTATGTTTTTTCTTATTTTCAGCTAATTTTCAGATGGTGAATGAGCCTGTCTGAACACTTTGTTTTGACAGATAGCCCTGAAATATAATCATCCTCAATTTCCATATTTGTGGCTTAATTAATAAAAGATAGGGTAAGCAAGCATATAGATTGAGATGGCAAGCATCTGCAATAGCATGAACCAAGTCTGAAAGATGAATTCCTACATTTGAAAATATGATAGTATTATTTTAAAGGAATTCACAGAATGATAGGGGTTGGAAAGGACCTCTGGAGATCATCCAGTCCAACCCCCCTGCTAAAGCAGGTGCCCCTAGAACAGGGTGCACAGGAGCGCATCCAGGCAGGTTTTGAATCTCTCCAGAGAAGGAGACTCCACAGCCTCCCTGGGCAGCCTGTTCCAGTGCTCTGTTACCATCACAGTAAAGAAGTTCCTCCTCATGTTCAGGTGGAACTGCCTGTGTTCCAGTTTGTGCGCGTTGCCCGTTGTCCTGTCGCTGGGCACCACTGAAAAGAGTCTGGCCCCATCCTCTTGACACCCACCCTTTAGATATTGATAAGCACTGATGAGCTCCCTTCTCATTCTCCAGGCTGAACAGACCCAGGTCTCTCAGCCTTTCCTCATAAGAGAGATGCTCCAGTCCCCTCAGCATCTTTGTAGCCCTGCGCTGGACTCTCTCCAGTCGTTCCC
>VZSC01014918.1:595047-613089 GCA_013398225.1 Steatornis caripensis
TGTTCCTCCCCAGGTGCAGGACCCTACACTTGTCTTTGTTGAACTTCATCAGATTCCTCTCTGCCCAACTCTCCAGCCTGTCCAGGTCACGCTGAATGGCAGCACAGCCTTCTGGTGAGTCAGCCACTCCCCCCAGCTTTGTATCATCGGCAAACTTGCTGAGGGTACACTCTGTCCCTTCATCCAGGTCATTGATGAACATGTTGAACAGGGCTGGACCCAGTACCAACCAGTGGGGAACACCGCTAGTCACAGGCCTCCAATCAGACTCTACACCACTGATCACATTAAATTCATTTAATCGTTTCCTAAAACATTCCTCGTAGCATATACATTTAGGCCTTGTGTATAGTCCATATGATAACAACTTTGATTTCAGGTAAATTTAGAAAAAATATGGGACCCTACTTCGGGATTAGGTACATATTAAGAAGTCAATTAAAATAACAATAAAGCCTCTCAACTTCTTTTTAATTATCAATTTCATAGTTTATTTTCCATACAGTGATAACTCAAGCTATCTTTATTTCAATTAACATATCAAGTCACCTTAGACGTAATGCAAGCAGTCACATTGCAAAAATAGAACTGTACAGGAGGGCTGAATTAGTAACATAAAATGTTTGCATTGGCCTCTCAGAGTACTTGGGACTCTAGTCCACTGCTAGTTTAATCAGGAGCATGCAGCTGGGATTATTTTGCTACTGGTAGATCGTTTTTGAATTTAAAGTCCTATTTAACCTGAAATGGAAACTTACTTATGTACATGAGAATTGAGATCTCAATGGGGTATAACTCTTCTTGTTTCACAAGCTAATGTTGCACTGAAAACAAGAGCTTGAAACAGTCAAGCACTTCAATAGTATTTATACTTCCATTGGCCTTCAATTTCTGTTTTACTTTATGCTACCATCAACCTTCTTCGTACAATAGAACACATAATCAATGCAGGGAGCTAAGATAAAAGTGAGAAAAGGCACCAGAATCTCCACTTTGCTTTTTTTTTTTTTTTCTAACAAGCCTAGTCTTTGATCATTTCCCATTTGATCAAAGAGTGCTTTGATGCTCTTTGAAGAAGTACTGAATTATTGGAATAAAGGTATAGAGCTTGATTCATATTTTCATCTGAAGAAAATAAGTGAAAGAGCCGGACTGGTAGTTTGCAGTAGATATATGTAAGGATGTACAAATAATTGGGAAAAAAACATAAATAAAAAAGAAATATAACCTAGTTACAAATAAAAGTGAAGAGTGGGAAAGAAAGCAAAATATATAATATATTTCGTCTAGAAAACGTGGCTCTAACTGCCAGTCAAACTGCGATAAATGTCTTCAGCTTGGAAGGAAATGTGTACTTATGAATATCAAAGTGCAAAATGTATTGCAGATCCATGCCTGAACAGTATTTACCACAGCTGGAACAATTTCATTGTAAAGAATGCTAGAAAGAAAGAAAGAAAGAAAAGGCTAAGAAAAAGCAAGTATATTTTTAGCATTCTATGTTGTTTGTAGAGTTGCATAGTAAGTGAGGTGGGTTTTTTGTGGTTTTAATGTTTGTTTGTTTGTTTGATGGCTGAAGTGGAAATTGGTAGAAATGCCTTAGGTAAAGTTTAAATTTCTCTGCAAAGTCATCAAAATGAATGTATGCGAAGTGTGGATTCCGGTCTTAAACTAGTATTTTGTGGCCTTAAATGAAGTACTTAAGTTCCATTTTGCAGGGTGAATGGTGGAGGGTAGCAAAGAAATCAAGTCAAATTTCAAAGTCCATGTTCTTTTGGATTTTTTTTCTTTAAATTCAAGCTGATGGTGGTGGGATCAGATTCCTGTTAGAGTGCTTGTAAGGTTAATTTGCCTCTGACAGTAAATACACCTAACCAGGCATGGAGGGAGACAAATGAGATCTGTGCTAAACAAACAGAACAAATTTGGGAAAGAAACTCCAAACAAACAGACAAAACCCAGACAACCAGTTCTTGAACGTGCAGAAGACTTGAACAACAGAGAGTAGAAAGAATACATTCTGAGGAAGGAGGCAAAAGATGCTGTATATTTTGGGGAGGGGAGGGTGTTGAAAACTTATTTTCTTTGCCCCTCTAGTGCATAGAAGACAAGAGCTCAAAATAGAATGGAAATATAGCTGACCTACTCCATCCACCCAGCAGAAAACAGGTTATTGGAAGCAGCCTGAGATGATGACTTTGAGTATTTTGCAGGTCTTTCAGGCCTTCTCATCAGAAAATTACTTGATTTTCTAACTCACTAAAGTCATCTTTATCATCCTTGTCTCTAAATTGGAGACACATGGACTTGACGGATGGACCACTAGCTGGATAAGGAATTGGCTGGATGGTCGCACTCAGAGTTGTGGTAAATGGCTCAATGTCCAAGTGGAGGCCAGTGATGAGCGGCATTCCTCAGGGGTCGGTGTTAGGACTGTTGCTGTTTAACATTTTTGTTGGTGACAATGACAGTGGGATTGAGTGCGTGCTCAGAAAGTTTGCCAATGACACCAAGCCGTGTGGTGCGATTGACACACTGGCAGGAAGGGATGACATCCAGAGGGACCCTGACAGGCTAGAGAGGTGGGCCCGTGCGAGCGGCATGAAGTTCAGCAAGACCAAGTGCAACGTCCTGCACATGGGTCTGGGCAATCCCAAGCACAGATACAGGCTGGGCAGAGGCAGTGCTTCTCCCTGCGGAGGAGTTGGGGATGTTGGTTGATGAGAAGCTCAACATGATCCAGCAATGTGCACTCACAGCCAGAAGACCAACCATATCCTGGGCTGCATCAAAAGAAGTGTGACCAGCAGGTTGAGGGTCATGATTCTCCCTGTCTACTCTGCTCTCATGAGACCCCACCTGGAGTACTGCATTCAGCTCTGAGGCCCCCAACATAAGAAAGACATGGACATGTTGGAGCAAGTCCAGAGGGGGGCCATGAAGATAATCAGGGGGCCGGAACCGCTTTCCTGTGAAGACAGGCTGAGAGCGTTGGAGTTGTTAAGCCTGGAAAAGAGACGGCTCCGGGGAGACCTTATAGCAGCCTCCAGTACCTGACAGGGGCCTACAAGAGAGCTAGAGATGGATTTTTCACAAGGGCATGTAGTGATAGGGCGAGGGGTAACAGGTTTTAACCTGAAAGAGGGGAGATTTAGATGAGCTATTACAAAGAAATTCTTCAACATCAGGGTGGTGAGATACTGGAACAGGTTGTCCAGAGAAGTTGTGTCTGCCCTCTCACTGGCAGTGTTCAGGGCCATATTGGATGGGGCTTTGAGCAACCTGGTGTAGTGGAAGGTGTCCCTGCTCATGGCAGGGAGGTTGGAATTCGCTGGTCTTTGAGGTGCCTTCCAAACCAAACCACTCTATGATTCTATCCTAGTAGTGTTTCTAAAGAACTCTTGGAATACCAGGAAAATTCCAGAAAACTGAAAAAGTGAGCTGGATCATGTGAAGTTGCCTCACTCTACCTCCATGTGGACACTCTGAAAAAAAAGAAGTTGTAATATACACAAATGCAAAGTGGAGCATTTAAGAATAAGGACCACTAAAGATTTTTAGAGTGAAGAAAGCTGCAACTCTGACAAAACTCTAGGAACTGTAAAGGTAAGTGAATGAAAGAAAGACACAATACAAGGCTGTGGCTAAAAGGCTTAGTATCATTCTTATATATTAAAAATGAATAGGAATGAGAAGCCATTATCTATCTGTCTGCAACACTGCTAAAATCTAGAGGGGACTGTTGCATACAGTTGGCTACTCGGATTGTAAATGAATATTTTATAATTAGTACAAGTGAATAAAAGAAGTCTAATATAACTATTTAAAGCGATAGGAAGAAGTCTGTCATTGAGAGAGGTCAATCTGAGGAATGATGCTTACAGAGCTTGTCCACCAAGAATTCAATCCATATTAATTTTGAAATTAATTATTAAATCATGGTATATTGCTGCGCATATACTCTTTTCCAGAATGAAAATGCCTTTCATTTAGTTTAGTGGAGTGTTTTCTACTTTTCAAATTATGATGGGAATCTTTATTTCATATTCACTGATAAGAGCTTGTACGTTTTTAAACTTCTGTTCCCTCTTTTTTGAGTGTTTCTTTCTCCTTCTATGGCTTTGGCTCTAGAGGCAGTGTTCTGGTTTCTTTGCAGACTTGCTTTTCCATTGTCATATATTTGATCTAAAAATGCTCCGGCTGCTTTCCTGTTTGGCTATACTTGCTAAAGATTGAACTTTATTTTTGTTTTGTAGTTTTCAAAAAAAAAGAAAAAAAACCCAGGCAGCCAGACCCAGGGAATACAAAATAAATAGAACAGTCGATAGCAAACATAAAATACTAGATTGAAGTAGCAGAAATAATAATGTACAGAACAAAGAATATGATGTTTTCATAGAAAATATTTGTTACCCTTTTGGGGGTACTATACTGACATATGGTAACTACTTTTGCTACTGTTTCTTGGCAACCCATAAATAAAGTTTTATATATGAAAATTAATTTTAGAAAAAGGCAGATCCACCCGATGTTTCAAATGGTAAAGAAAACACCAATAAAACTGGAAAAGACCTTCTGGAAAGAGATTTTATGTGAGAAATTACTGAATAATGTAGTTGAAATGAAAACTATAGGAAAACAAACCAAACAGATTTTAACTTGAGGTACAAATATAGTACCATAGAAATGCGTTCTATGTCATTGGGACTTTTTAATAGTAGTATGAAGGACATGCTTAGTCTTTGATGCAAATCCCATCGGAGTCTATTTCCAATTACTTCAAAGGATTCAGGCTAAGTTGCAGCCTCTGGCCTACATCAGACCTACACTGATAAAGGAAAAACTTACCCTAGCTAGATTAGTTCTTGAGGCTGAAGACAGGTGAGAGACTTCTTGGCCCAAAGAAACCTGCTGAAGGCCTAAAAAACATTAATATCAAGTGTTCTCAAAACCAGTCACAATACATACAGATGCAGACAATAATTTTCTTTCCACATTTTGAGAATGACAGATGTTTGCAATGGAGTCACACTTCCATAAATTATTTACTGTGGTATTCCAGTCACTCTTGTAACACAGTAAAAATACCATATGTGTTCCCATATACATCTCCTAAATTGCTTTCACATCTCATTTCTACTACAGAAAACCTATACAGAAGTATGATCTCCATATTCTTATTCCAATATAAATTTATTTTCCATTTAGAAACTCATTATTTCTTCTATGAAACAGGAAATAAGTGTCTTGGTTCTTGTGAAGCAAAACTATATATATATATATATATATATATATATACACATATAACGCCTCAAGTTTGCAGTCCTATCACTGTTCTTGCAGTTGTGTTTATATGAAGCAACACTGATGCAATTGCTGTTGTGTTGAACCTAGATATATTTTTTCTTCTGATAGATGTCTGCATGAGTGCCCACTACTTGCTTCTCCTACTGTATTCAAAATTATCATCCTGCCAAATTCCAAAGGCTCCAGTTTCTTGTTACTGTCCAGTCCAATTTATCAAACACTCTGAAATGACAAGCGCAAGACAGAAAGTTCTTTTTGCCCTTGAGCTGGCAAAAACTGGTCTGGTCACCTGAAATTCAAACTGGGGTTTGTAGGTGGATTTTATAATTTCATTTGGTGATTTTGTTTGTAAGCAGTGATTTGTTTTGCATTTACTTTGTTCCATAAGCAACCAGATTTATGCTGGAAAAAGAAGAAAGGTCCTAATATATTCTGAATGAAGAGAAACATGTTTAATTTAACACACGGTAGCTATCACAGACACAAATACCGTTGGTGGGGACAACTCCACAAAAACTGTTTCATCTCTTGTAGTCTCTGAGCAATCACTGACTAATTCCTTGAAGGTGAGCCAGTCAGATACAGAAACAGGTTTATGTAGTTAACCACAGGAGCAAATAAGTGTGATCCTTGCTAGGTTGATTCAGTGTCTGTATTCCTTTTGATGGTGGATAGGGCATGCAAACAATGGATAAAGCTAAAAGCATTGAATGTTCTAAAATAGACTGTATTCCGAGCTGAAACAGAAAATGTGTATTTTTCAGCCTCTACATTAATGAACTGTATAGGGGCAACACACCTATTTATATTTGAATAAACATCCAACTCCAGCAATAAGAAAAACACTAGATAAGACTTGGAGCATGAGCAGGTAAGTGCTTGACAGCCTGATATGCTGATTTTAAAAGTTCAGCTGAGACATGTAATAGATTGTGTGATTCTGCTGCAGTGCAAAATGAAAAGGGCTCATAAAAAATGTCCTCTATATAAAAAAAAATACTTTCTATGTTTTGGACATACAGAATGGTTTGAGTTGGAAGGGACTTCAAAGACCATCTAGTTCCAAGTCACCTGCCGTGGGCAGGGACACCTTCCACTAGACCATGTTGCTCAAAGCCCCATCCAACCTGGCCTTGAACACTGCCAGGGAGACGGCAGACACAGCTTCTCTGGGCAACCTGTGCCAGTGTCTCACCACCCTCATAATGAAGAATTTCTTCATAATAACCAATCTAAATCTACCCTCTTTCAGTTTAAAACTGTTGCCTGTTGTCCTATCACTACCCTCCCTGATAAAGAATAGTTATGGCTTATCCTGTGTAAACAGGTGTAAGGAGATTCATTATTCCTCTGGGCAGGACATCTTAGAGACTTTGCAGAGTGTTTGATGACCGAGCCTTTCCTTCCTCTCCCCCTTGCTACACAGCTGAATGGAGAATTAACTCCAACACACCAAGGTGCAATACAGAAACTAGAAAACTAATAGAGTAAGAAAAGGTAACAAGTTGTGAAAAATTGCAGATAAATTCCCCCCCACCCCACCCCCAGAATTTAAAAAGAACTAGGGATGTAACTGTGCCCTTACATAATTCTCTTGCTGTTCTGTTCCCATGGTAGTACAGCTTTTTGATGTCTCTTGCTACTGAATGCCAAGGAACTTTCACATCTGACCCTACATTAGCAAGTCTCAGTAACAGAGATTTATTCTTTATAACTGAAAAATCACATACTTCCAACTGATATATACTGTGTATACATACAGATGAATCACAGTAAAAATAAAAATAATTCAAACATTTTTAAGATGTTTGTAATTTGAAGCTCAGAATGGGTATGATAATATTGTGGGCTTCTTTGTAAAGAAAACACCCAGATGGTCTCACAATTTACAATCCATATGGCACGTGGTCCCTCTGCTCTGCATCCCACTGTGCTCACGGTGTAATCCATATGGACCTTACTTAATTGGTTTCCTATTCCTGCAACATTTACTGTCTCTGTTCACAGCTTTCTATCAAACATCCACTTATTGCTGAGAGAATGCATTATTATGTGATTATTTCCTAGATTGTTGGAAATGCAAAAGCATTAATTTCTCTGTGTTTTCATCAGTTCTGTGGCTTTGTCCATAAGAATGAGGTAGAGATCACTCATATAGATCAAAGATGTGCAATTTCAGCCAACTTGTGTTTATATGCACCCTCTAAGCACAATTCATGTGTACTTCCCTATTCAAAGAGAGTGCTCCTCGGATGTGCAAGCAACAAAATAGATGACCAGGATCCTGAAGGAAGGCCACGGACGTGCATTGAGTGGTTTTATGTGAGTTGCTTCAGCTCTGAACTGGTAAAGTGGCTAAGGGGAACTCTGGGGTTGCTAGCATGACAACAACAAGTTCATAGATGAGAGATGCAAAGAACAAGGGAGGACAAATGTGACTCTGATGAGGTTTTCAGTTTCCAAGGTAAATCGGCAGTGCCTGCACATTCCTCACCTGATTGTTGGTTGTTGACTCTCTCCCCTGTTGTTCCTTTAAAGCTCTTGTTACTCACTTGCACAGCCTAGTGGCAAAGTTGCTTTTGTCCCACTGTAAGGTGGATCCTGTCTTTTCCCAGTAGTCCTTAATCCTTGCAGAGGCCTATGTTCATAAAAACCATATCCTTGGTTCCAACACCAGCCATACTGCTGGCTGTTGACCCACAGAATCAGTGAGTCACCATCAGATCAAGGAAGAAACTACCTGTGCCTTTGGTGATCACTCCCACAGCCGTACAGTTATTCTTAATACTCTCCAGGTCTTCCCTGGCACACAGAACAGCAGCAGAGGTAATAGTCTAAGGGCTAATGAAGCCCCATCAGTCTTTTTGCCACATCTCAAATCTGAGCCCTGGCAAGCAGTAAACCAGCCCAGGCAGCAGGGCAGAGCTGTTGAGAGGGGCTTTAGTCTTTTTCTTGCCATTTTTGATGCTGCACGGTGTGCTGATCTGTCACAACTCCTTTACTTGGCGAGACAGACCTTCCACCATGCGCTCCTCCTGCAGGTAAGGAGCCCACCTCCTGCTTCCGCAGCCTCAGTGAGAGAGCCCAGGCATCCCTGCAGCCCCAGACCTGGAGAGATGCATCTGAACTCAAATCCAGACCTCAGATGTGCTGAGGGAAATGCTCCAGTGACTGCTGGGTATTGTGCCCTGCGGCATGTCTCCACCACTGCTGAGCAGCACATATGCTGTCCTCAGCAGACTTTCTGGGCCCACTGTGTGCCATTCTGCATGAACTGCTGCCTCTGTTATATGCAATAACTCATCACCAGAATAGATGAATTGCTAGTCTGATCTAGCAAGTTCCTAGATGTTCTTTGTAACTTGTCAGACTTTCAAGAAGCTGATCAAAACCACAGAGGTGTATTAACCTGTTCCACATCAAGAAGATGTGACCTGGGCAGAGAATAATCGAAAAGGGGATAGCAAAGACAAAAAATACTTTTTTTTCTTTTTTTTTCCTAAACTTTCACTTTTATTAGGTCATACATACTCACATTCTAGTGTCTAGGGAGTTTTTCTTTACTGTAATTTGAAGTGGAGTGGCTAAGACACCACTTACAAGTGGAGAAAGGGGAATAGCCTTTAAAATGTCATTTTGCCACAGGCACCAAGAAGTATTTATACACGCTGATTAGCAACCACTGTCTTTTTAATGAGAAATGGGATGTCATTCGTCATTGTAGCAGACCCCGCTGTCATTGTTCTCTACCATATTTTTAGCAACCGCATAATAAATAATATCTGAATATGACAAAATGAATAGCAGGATTGCTCCCAAATGAGAAAAAGCCACCAAAACCCCAAAATGGTTATCACTGAGGAACAGAAAGCTATTCTAATCTTTTCATAGTGACTACATTATCTACTGGTAACATATAGTACCAGTATATTAGAGACTTTATTCTACTCTAATTCGTTATTTTAACGGTTAACATCACATTAAAACTGGAAAAAAAATGTAGATCTGTTCATGCCATACAGGTGGTGGGGAGATAAAGTTCCATGAATGTGGAATCATTTTATTTGCCATGTGGTCCTGACTCCTACCAGAGTAACAGAAAACAATGAACAAAGCCTGAAGTCCCAGAGTAACATTTTTTTTCCCACAGATTCTTTAAGGCTCCTTTATTCTAGTTGACACATCATGGCCTCAGCTGTCTTTGAAGTAGATGTGCATTTAGATATTGGTGTTAACAGAAGCAGTGTTAGACCCTGAGTGGTTGAAATATTCTGGAAAACTTCATTCCTCACCATGAATATTGCCCAAAAGTAGATGGCTAGGATAACATTTTTATACAGTGGACACTGTATTGACTTAGCAGTAAAATGAGATGATGATTGCAAGTATAGTCCAGCCATATCTGATGCAGCATCTCTCTTGTCATTTCTGACAGATTCTGACAGTTTCTGACAGATTCAGTATTTGTGCTGCAGACAAACTAATGAAAAGTGACCCTCTAGATTTAGTTGTTCACCTGAGCACTAGGTAGAACTCTGACCTAAAGCTGACCCTCATGGCATAAGAAAGCACTGATTTTATAGATTTTTATGACCTTTGAATTTGTTTGTGATTTCTTTTTTTACCCCTCCAGATTTTCATAGCAAGAAAACTTTGAACCAATTACTTCATTATTAAAGAATTCAGGGAACGGGAAAGATAAATAGTACTGGAGTCCATGAGTCTGGTGTTCATGACAAATACTGAAAATTTATGAGGAACCACCTTAGTGTATCGTAAGTTTACTTTATCATCCTTTCTGTAAACGTGAAGGGAATATGTTGTTGTTTAGATGATACAATATACTGCTGCTTTATCTTCTTTATTGCAAAAATCTAAGTACAGTATGAATTCTAACAGGTCACAATTCTGATACACAGTATATTTAAACACATAATTCTGCATATTGAGACTCAGTGGATTGAAAGATTAGGTCAAATACCAAACTGAAACGGGATATTTGTTTTAACATCCGTTCTAATCACTGATGTTCAGACTTTCAAAAAAGGTCTTATTGGATGTGGATTCATGTTCTTGCTACATACATGTTTCTACAAATGGAAATTTATTTTTACCTTGTTATACAGCAGCAAAGATCATGGATAAATATGTTTCTTTGAGAAATATTTGTTGCTAGGGGTAAGCTCCAGATCTTTCATGTTTTCTGCATGTATTAGTTGCAAGTCATGCAACCATATAAGACTCATGAAGATGAAAAGGGGAAAATGAAGCAAATACTGTAATTATGAACTTTTTGCACTTTTAGTGAGTGTTGTAAAAATACGTAAGGTAACTGTGACAGCTAACTTCCATGACATAATTAGTTACAACCCATGGAAATAGGTAAGCCAGAGCAACAGTAAATGCAGGAACCTGCTCTTGAAAGCAAGAAATCACTCACTAAAACAAAACTTTCCTTAGCTTTAGTGCCAGCACTGACAAAACTTCAGTTATGCTATAAAGGAATGGTTGTGGTTTCTTCAGGAAGCCAGGTATAATAACTTGGAAAAGATGAAGTCGACTGAATTACCAATATTTAGACACAGATAGTAATGCTGTTCGACCTAGTGAAACAACCTAGTGAAAAGGAGGCTTCCGCAGTGAGAAAGTAGCTTTTCTCACTACAGGCTCTTCATTATTCAAAAATTGTAGGTGGAATTGCTGTTTATTTCCTCACAGCTGTTAAGAGCATCTGATATGAATGCAGAAGTTGCCATCATTTCAGGTCCTTTTGTGGGACATTTTAGAAGCTGGTCAGAGTGAAAGAACTTGTGTGCACATAGAGGGGCTATCACAATCAAACGCAATAAAAGTCTAAAACCCCTCCAGGCACCATACAGTGGGTTTTCTCTGTAGTGTTAAAACAGTTTTGGTAGTGCAATAAAATGTAATTAAGCAACACAGAATTTGATATGAATTTGGCAACAATTCAGATGTTTCTCAATAGTTTGAGTTGTTCATTAGCATGAAAAATAATGATCTTACTACATTTACATTAATCTTAGAAGTATTTAATGATGGAAAATAGCAAGAAAACAAATAAAAGCCATCTGTGTAACAATGAAGTAGCAGTTAAGGAATATAATAAAATGAGCACAACCACTTAGACTTATATGCTAATTAGAATGATTTATTGTGCCCATAACAACAGAGTTTGATCTAAGCTCTTGGTTACTTACTGGTGAGCACAGACTGTTGGGCAACAGCTAGATAAACTTCCTAGATCCATCTATCTGCCAGAGTGGTCCTATCCATAGTGCTTTCATATGTGATGTTCAACTGGTCACCTGAACCATATAGTTTACTTAATGTTTAAGCACCTAAATACATGGTTTACTGAGCATGGAGATTCTTCATCCTTCTCACTGGTAATATTGATCCTTTTAAAAAATGTTATTTTAGCTTTTTATATGGGACAGAGTTTGGAAGAAAGTAATCACTGAGTCATTGAATGCAGTATTCCACAGCTGTAGGCAGGCATTAAATAAAGTGGTTTCCATTCTCTTTTAACAAGGCACTACAGCTGCCATCTTTTCTTTTCAGCATGAAACAGGAAAAAGATATCCAAACATTAAATAAACTTTGACATAGATTTGGGGTTGTTTTCATCATTTAGACAAAATCAACATATTTTATTGTCATTGCTTCTGAAAACCTTGAACCAGCTGTTGTGTTGTTCAACTAATCACAGTCTAGCTTAACTGTACTAACTTTAGAGGCATTAGCTGGAATTACAGTAGTATTGCATGGTGCATAGTTCAGGCCACTGCTGAAATGCTATTAGAATATTTTTGTCTGCAGTTCAAGAATATGCAATATATGCAATATAACACTGTGTGTCATAGAGACTTTCCAATACATTAAGGCACTCACAGTTCCACTTACAATTCTGGGAAAAAAAAAAAAAAAGAAGAGAAAAATGGGCTAAAAGCCTTAAAAGAGTGTCTTCCTTAGTACTATTTAATATAGTTTTTGTAGTTTCCTGAATCATCTGCCACCCTTTAGCACTGAAAACTTCATTAAAGTGTTTTGCTACTTATAGAAGGAACTTTCAGTCTATTTTATTTGATAGTTAACTAAAGTGTACAGTTTTCCTTTCTTCCTTTTCATGGCCAGTTAATTTTCCTTATAAAGCCTGTCAATTTTGTAACCACTAACCAATGTTACTCCATTAGACGAAGAGTTAGAAGCTGTTCCCAAGCTATGTCTCTGTGAACTCTGCTGAGAAAATGGTCTTTCTCAACACTGATAAGGGCCAGAAACTCTGAACTCAAGGACTCCTATCCATCTGAAGCAGAGCAAATTATTTTTGCACACAAACTATGCAGCATGTGCATCCAAATGTAACTGCCAGCATTTTGAGAATGGCTGTGGGCTGCAGGAAGGTAGCATGGAGCATGGCACTCCCTGGTGTCACAATGGCTGTAAGGACTGTATATCATTGCACCGAGGCTCCTGTAAATTTGTCAACGGTTGCCGGTGATCTGTTCCAAGATTGAGGGATTAGCATAATGCATGGACCTGTGCTATACGTCAGTCTTAATCAGAAGATTAGAACATGAGATAATTGAAGCACCAGAGAAAATGGTGTAAGTTTCATTGCACTGGGAACGGGCGAAGCTCCTCAAAAGTAGAACAGAGACTGCATATCTTATTAGCATTCAAAATCAATTATTAGCCCAAACCAGCACAGAAGGATTTACAAAGAAAGGCAAAGAGATTGACTCTAGGATCACAGAAAGTGTCAACTTAAGGATCAGTCATAACTGCAAGGTAATTATGGAGGCCTAAGTACCATCATAATTTAAGAAAGTAATATGAACTTTTTCTAGCAGGTGAATTTGGACAGAAAAATCTCTGTGGCCTTAGAAATGCTAAGGATTAGCCCAACTTCTTTCAGGTAAGAGAACAATTTCTACTGGTATTGAGATAATTAATACACAGAAATCAACTCCAGAACTTATTGAAAATGGTTAAGTTTAGAGGATTGCTACCTCAACTGAAGTATAATAAGAACAATTTTGATCATTAGTATTTTCTACAAATTCCAATTTCTCTATGATTCAGAATTGGACACACCTTTACTTTTTTCAATTTTCCCATGAAAATTCATACAAACTCATTTTGTTCACACAAATATTTGGAGAAGAGCTTCTATGCACATGAATAAAGCTACTGGAGCATGAATGATCATATTTTTGTGCAAACAAGGGTATTCATGCTGAAATTTCTTAACTAGCTCCCCTACATAAAAAGGCTTTGTGAATCTGTGAGTTATGGGTTAACTATCAGAGAGAGACAAAGAGTGTTTTAAAACATAAAAAATAAATAAGCTGTTGGTGTGAACTAGCATGAGCAGAAAAATTGGAATTAGGGGATCATTGTCCAGTAATAGCAATGAAGAATCACTAAAAGAGCTGTTCTCTGCTACTAGGAGGAAAACAATACTATTCTGAAACATTTGCCTGATCAGAGTCACCTCAGTCCCTGGGAAGGTGATAGAACAACCAATCCTAGAAACCATTTCTAGGCACACGAAAGACAAGAAAGTTAACAGGAGTAGTCGGCATGCATCTACCAAGGGGGAATCATATTTGACCAACTTGATAATGTTCTGTGTTGAAATGTCTGGCTTGGTAGATGAGGGAAGAGCAGTAGATATTGTTTCCCAGACTTCAGTAATGATTTCAATGCTATCTCCCATAAGATCCTTATAGAGAAGCTGTCGAAACATGGGCTGAGATGAATTGAAAACCGGCTGAACAGCCTGGCCCAGAGGGTGGTGATCAGTGGTACAAAGTCTGGTTGGAGACCAGTAATTAGCGGTGTACCCCAGGGGTGGATAGTGGGTCCAATCCTGTTCAACGTCTTCATTAATGGTCTGGACTACGGGGCAGAGTGTATCCTCAGCAGGTTTTCTGATGACACAAAACTGGAAAGAATGGCTGATATGCCTGAGAGCTGTGCTGCCATGTGCAGACCTTAACAGACTGGAGAAATGGGCTGCCAGGAACCTCATGAAGTTCTGCAAAGGGAAGTGCAAAGTCCTGTGCCTGGGGAGCAACAGCCCCATGCACAAATATGTTCTGGAAGGCTGGAAGGCAGCTTTGCAGAAAAGGACGTGGTGGGCATCATGTTGACCATGAGCCAGCAATATGCCCTTGTGGCGGAGAAAGCTGATGGTGTCCTGGACTGCATTAGGAAGAGTGTTGCCAGCAGGTCAGGGGAGGTGATCCTTCCCCTCTACTCCTTCTCCTCCACTCAGCACTGGTGAGGCCACACATGGAGTGCTGTGTCCAGTTCTGAGCACCCCAGTATGAGAGAAATACAGAACTCCTGGAATGAGCCTAGCAAAGGGCCATAAAGGTGATTAAGGGTCTGGAGCATCTGTCATGCAAGAAGAAGCTGAGAGCTGGGACTCTGAGAGAAGGCTCTGGGGGGAATTTGTCAATGTATATAGATACCTAAAGGGAGGGTGCAAAGGGGATGGAGCCAGGTTCTTTTCAGTGGTGCCCAGTGCCAGGACAAGAGACAAAAGGGGTACTGTCTGAGTACAGAGACAGGAGGTTCTGTCTGAGCATCAGGAAACAGTTTTTTCTGTGACTGGCTGTGCACTGGCATGGATTGCCCAGGGAAGATGTGGAGATATTTAAAAGCCATTTGGACATGGTTCTGGGGCATCTCCACATAGCCCTGCGGGAGCAAGGAGTGGTTGAACCAGATGGCCTTAAAAGATCCCTTCCAATCTCAACCATTCTCTGATTCTATGATCCCCTCTACAGTCCAGAATTTAAAGCACAGCATGTTCATAGGAGATTGTTTGAAAAAGTATCATTAATGCATGACATTCCCTTGTAGTCACCACAGGATATGCATCTTTACCCACTGTAAATGTCCCTACCAACATTCACTGTTCAGTAAACAAATACTACTGAGTTTTGATCTAGTTGTAATACCTCTTGCTCAATTTTTGGAGCTGCAAAAGTGTTGAGATATCTCACTGTTTTAGAATAAGCAAGTAAACTAATTAAAGGAAATAAAACCAACTTAAAATGTGGCATAAAAATATAAACTTTACTTTTCTCTTTAAAAACCCCAGCCATATGAATTTGTCGTTCAAGGATAAAACCCTAAGTTTAAAGACCTGTGTTTGGTATTGAAATGAATTATGTCAAGCCAAGGAAAGGGAGGAAAAAGCAGACTAACTTTCTTGCATTGACTTTAATCTTTGAGTAGGGTGTCTGTGGGATTTGTATGTAAAGCTTGATTTTGAACTTCCCTGTCACAGTTAATGCAGTGATAGAGTGATCACAATTAAAATATAAATTTAAATGGTTAGCAGCATCACAGTAATTTGAAGTATCACACTTTTGCCCATGTTTCAGACAGGAGAGATCTAAAGTATTTGCTAACCTTATCATGGCTTCTAACGCAGCTATAATAAACACGGGTGAAGCTGTAAGGAATTTGTCACTGCTTTTCTCAGTTCAGCTGTAGTCCTTTCTATACCAATTGACTGTCATGTTGAAAAATATCACAGTTTACATAAAAGTAACTTGTTCTGCAGGGCTGGCATGCTCTTTTATCGTCGAAGTATGCATTTCCAGATGGATATGACCATTTACTAAGTGAGCTATACATTTTTAGTTATACATTTAAGCTTACAAATTCCTGAATCTGTATAACATACAATAAATTGTTCAAGATGAAAGTTTTTGAAGGTAAGTGTTGGAATATCTTGCACGCTTGTTGTCAAGGTCAAGATATTCTCATGCTCTTTCAATTTGTCCATGTTGGAAAATGAATTATGGATAAATTTGCATTTCCCAGAGATTCTTCATGCATATCGAGGCCTAGGTCAAGCAAATATGGTGACACTGTACAACACTTCAGCACATTTCCAGAGGCTTTAAGGCTCCTTGTAATTTACGTAATTTGCATAACTCACAGAAAAAAACAATGCAGATTAATATAACACTTATTTGGAAAACACACTTTTTTACAGCTGAAGTGAAAGTTTGAGGGGAGATTGGCAGGGCTCAGCAAAAGTCAGCAGAGAGAATAAGGTGAGCAGAGGCAGCAACACAAAGCAGTGGAGTTGTTCAACAGGCAGGGCAAGAAAATCTGATCCGGCCTGCCTGGAGTCAGCAGCAGTCCTACTGTGTTCTGGTAGTCGGCAGCAGTCAGAAGACAGCTGAACCAGAAATTCACATCTTAAGGAGCAGAAAGAGGGAAATAATCAGGCTCAAAAACTCAAGACCTTATTGGCCTAAAGAAAACAGTTCTCCAAAGTAGTTTGATAAGACTATGCAGTAACTCAACGAAGGGAGAAGGACAATGTGACATAAGCGCCCCAAAGAAGATGTCACAAAACCACAAGCGAACAGAGACTATTGCCTGTCTCTTTGATTGTGAGTTGTGCAATCTGTGTTTCTTAAAACTGGGCACAGACTGACTGGATATTTATGTTAATTATGTATCTGACTTGCCTCCTGATGATCTGATCCAGTTACTAAAAATGACGGTAGGTATTCCTTTTGTCAGACGCTGCTGCAGCTCCATTAACTGAATCGTCAGTTCCATGAATCTTTCCTGAATTACAGAAAAACTATGAAACATTCCTGTTTCTGCTCCTTAGCAGTCTCTGCTACTGTTTCCTTGGGGTCTCTGTAGAACCACCGGTTTGGGGTGGGAGTGACTGTCTCTGCAAATTCTACCTGTCAATCTGCTTGTTGCTAAGAATTGGCTGTCATCTGCACCTTGTTTTCCTCAAAACCTCCTCTTCAGGGTTCTGTACTTCACAGAAATGAGGAATAACCTTTCTGATAGCTGCAGTATTTTAAAGTTCATGAAGTATCTGTGTAGAAATGAACTGTAGCTCCACTTATAATGGATTTCATACTTTTGAATCCCTGTTATACCATGCATTTTTTGTGTCTTTATCAGTTTTTCTTGTTGCGCTTTACAATTTATTCTACTGTCTGCTGCACTTCTGCTAAATTGAGAATCTGCTTTCCCCTGCTCAACACCATTTCAATGGTGATGTATTGTGCTGTAAAGGTGATGCCCTTAAGTTTAGCAGAGCTAAACCCTTCAAACCTCTGTAACCTTTTGAATTATCTTTTAACTATCTTAATTTCTTTGTTCATCAATATGTTCAATCATGGATATTGGTGATGTTAAATGCTGAAATACAGACTCTCCTGAAAAGTTTAAACAGTTTGCAGGAGATCCAGTTTCTTTTGTTCATTAAACTGTGAAGCATCACCAGAGAGAAACTTCTCGAGTTTTATGTCTTGTAAATACAGATTTAATGTACACTTATGACGTATTACACTGCGCCCCTTAACTATATTGCAAACATACACTAAAATGTTCATGTTTAGTTCTCCAAGAATCCAGTCTCAAAGAAATGTGAACAATAATACAACATCAAACTGTTTTATCCAGTATCTGTACTTCTAACTGTGTATCACAGCTTCAGGATCGAGGCGGGTGACCTGGTGACGCTGGACACGGAGAAGGCAGAGTTATTGAATACCTTCTTTGCTTCAGTGTTCACTGCTAGGACTGGCCCTCAGGACTCCCAGACTCTGGAGATAAGAGAGGAAGCACGGACAAATGAAGACTTGCCCTTGGTCAATGAGGATTGGGTTAGAGAGCAGCTAGGCAAACTGAACACGCACAAATCGATGG
>VZSC01014918.1:614675-692218 GCA_013398225.1 Steatornis caripensis
CTGGAACAGGCTGCCCAGAGAGGTTGTGGAGTCTCCTTCTCTGGAGATATTCAAAACCCGCCTGGATGCATTCCTGTGCAACCTGCTCTAGGCTAACCTGCTTTAGCAGGGGGGTTGGACTAGATGATCTCTAGAGGTCCCTTCCAACCCCTACCATTCTATGATTCTATGATTCTATGATTCTATGATCTCTCTTTGTCTTTTGAATTTAACCTACTGGTAAATGCTTAGCATATTTATGGACTTAGCAATTACAACAAATCTAACCATTTTTGTTTGCATTTTGATTTTCAGTTCAAGATAATGTTTTTTCTCAGGAAGAACTATTTTTCCCTTGAAGGTATTTTTGATGGGTGTTTTGTCACTCAAAATCTCACAGCTACATTTTCCTGTCCAATGTTCACTTTGGTATCAATATCCAATCTATAATTAAGAAGCGTTCCCTCAGCATGTAGGGCAAGCTGTCAGCTCTCTGTCGTCCACACTTTCAGTATTTGAACATTTAGGCTCTCTCTAGAATTCCTTTCCAGGTTTTTTTGCACCCTTTTTCTCTTAATACCGAGAACTGATATGCCTGCTAAATTGCAAAATATTGTATAATGCTTAAGTTCATGGCATCTAAGTACAGATGTTGGATGCTTGCATCTGTGCGTGTTTCTACAGCTAATGCACTTTCTGTCCATCGCAGCTTCTTTCATTTCCATGATGCTTCTCACTTCATATTGTCTTTCCATTTTCCAACTTCCCCTTGTGATAATCTGCTTATCCAGTGTAACTGCATCTTGATTATCTTCTAGTATGTTTTTGATGTGTCCTTACTGCTTTTCCTGATTTAGGCTTCTAGCTTGTAGCTGTCATTCCCGTAGCTTTATATCTTTGATTCCAATCACTACTTGTTATCTTCTAATGGAATCGGTTAGTATGTCATAATTACACAGCTGACTTTTTAAGTGACTGTCAGTCAAACATTCCTCAAAATTAAAGAAATGAAAGAAAATCTGTTCCTTGAGAGATGCCTATGATGACAATGATGTCCTTCAGAAGTTTTGCATTTCTTGGGTGAACAGTATTTCTCCTGCACATTCGCAGAGGCAGTTCTTTTATTCTCTTTTAGTACCGTACTAACAAGGAAATTGAGAAAATGAGGTACTGTTATAGTATTAAAAAAAGCTATCTTTTGTGACTGTTTTTGAGTCCAGCTGGTCATAAATAGATTCAAGTGCCTGCTTAAATCTTCTCCATGACTCTGCAGCATTGTCAGAGGACTTTAGTTACTTCTCACTCTCAATAATATTCTGCTCTCTTTTTCTTCAAAAACTTGCTTTTTCAAGAGCTCACTGGTATAATGCAACAGCTGTAGAATGTCTGGTTCTAGAGCAACTACTATGAGGTTAGAAACGTTGCTGATGTAATGTTCTTTGATTGTGTAAAAAGTAATCAACACATCAAACATTTTCCAAAAACTGCTGGTAGGGATAATAAAACAGACTTCCTGCCAGTTAAAACATTAAGTGTTGAGCTGTTTCTCTAATCACACTTCGATTGAGATGGTTGGGTTTTTTTTGTTCTGTTAGTCCACCTCGCCTCTTTGTCTTTTGTCCTCTGTGCTCCAAGACTGTAGTCTTCCTGTGAAGCTGGTTTATGTCTATATATACCTAAATGACAGTGGTGTTCAGTGCACAATCTGACAGTGATGTTCAGCTAAAACCAAAACTATAGTGAGAGCCTACCTTGAAGCCAGAGCCATGAGTGCCTGCAAGAAGATTATATGCTTCAGGATCACACTGGGATAAGGTACATAACCAGCTCAGACTGCAGGGGAAGGTATTAATGCAGGGAGTCATCATGGCTGTCATTTGAGATGGTGTGATTTACTATGCCATCTCTGTCCCTGTTTTTTAGTATGGACATTTATTGAACTCTATACAGCCAAAGTGATGTTTTTGAGGAAAACCTAGAAAAAATCCAGGAATAATGGCAGGATTACTAATATGTAACAGTTGGCAATTCAGTTTGGTTTGCTGTTTTGGCTCTACTATGAGGAATTGGATCAGATCGCATTAGCGATGCCCACAGGACATGCTGACTAGGGTCTCTTTGCTGACCTGAGGTGGAAAAGATCATCATTACATCATAAAGTTTGAGAGCTGCTAACAAAGTATCAACAAGGTCATCAGTTAGGCTGACAGTGAATTTCCCTTGAATCCCTCAGAAATCCTTGGGTCTAGCCCTTCATCTGTCAGACTGGGAATTTCAAAGTCTTTGCTGCAATGCTGAATTTAGGAGAGCATGGAGGGACAAAAGTCTAGTTTTGTTTTCTGACTTAATGAATCTCAGTAACTCTGAATGAAGCTACATCCCAATGATACCAAACAACAACAACCAAAAGCATGATGAACATGTTCTGAAGAAAGTCTGGAAGTTGGTAAGATGATATAGAAGATATAAAAAAATACAGTGTACAAACGTATACAAATGTATGCAATGTTGAAAAGGATGGAGTGAGCTAGCCACGGCAAGCCTATGAAGTAATATATTTTACCGAAAATACTGCTCAGTCATGTTCAGAGAGGGAATAGTTTGTTTAGGTGAGAAGACATAATCTGCAATGCTAGTAATGCTAAGTAGGATTTTATTACCTTCGTCTTGTCACCAGCTGCAATTTTCATTGGCTCATGTATCCTCATCCACAGAGGACAAGTAGCAGTCTGTTACAGAGGGCTCCTGGGAGGTTCCATGCAAGCAAAGCCTGCTGTGACTCTCAGGGAACCTGCTGCCCATAGGCGGTATCATAAGAAAACTGAACAGGCTGTAGTGGTCTTGTCCTTTTCATATAACTTTCTGTAGGTACTGCTAGGCAGTGTATAAGGCTTGATGAACCTTTTGGTATGGCACAGTACAGTTCCTATTTTGTTTTGTATTAGTGTCATGGAGAAGAGAAGATGCAGTTATCAAGCTTCCCCTTCTTAAAGTTGCTTTCATATTAGTTGCCTGCCTTTGTAAGGGATGAGCTCAGTGCATAACTCATGAATGACATCTTTAGTATACTGTGATGTGGGTGTGCCTTCCATCTAATGCACCAAATTGCACAGCTTTGTCATTTCTACTGCCTAGTCATCTCATAACTCAACAGTCTGATCTTAGTGAACATCTAACCCCAGGCTTATGTCATTTGAGAAGAAGTAGGGCATTTGAATGACATTGACTCATCCACGTAGGATATAGGCACTAAGAAACATCCTTAGGCACCTAGTCCTGTTGTGGACCTATTACTGTGTCACATACCATGACTGTGAGATGTGCCTCCTCATTTCAGTTACTTATTATGTTGCTAGATGTTGATGGAGAAGGCAGCTCAAATGATAAGTCTGTATTTATGTGTCTGTGAGACTGTAATACACTTGGTTTAAAGCAGTACAGTATTTGGATAAATATGAGGTTTTGAAGCTATCAAGCAAAAATTAGGCAGAAACACGGAAAGTATGCAGGTAATCCAGGAAAGAAATAAAATGGTTCTGTTTACTTATGCAACTTAAGTTCTTCATAAGCTATTCTGTGAAAACACAGTAAAGAAACTAAGTGTTGGAAATTTAGTAAACAACAGAGTTTATCTTAAAACACCACCGGTGAAATACTCCATCATTCATCTGTTCATTCTCTCATCTATTCGTCTGGTGATTACTGTAGTACTTCCTTTGTCCCAAAACATGGGTCACAAACTAGACTTCCTGCTGAGGAAGTCGCGTTAAAATGGCATCCCACACTGAGAGACATCAGAGCAATTCACAGCTGGGTAGATGCTGAAACAATGGTAGGTATAATATAGCATTTCTAAAAAGCTTCGTAGCAATTCATTTGTGGATTCAGCCTTTATGACTGGAGTATCCAAATGATTTCTCTTTAGTTGTTTAGTTAGGCATCCAAACATGTGTAACCATGCATTATTCTTTGTGAAAACACTTGACTGGGGTGCTCTGGGTGTTAAATAGTGATCTTAGACATATCAGTAGTACCTCTTTCTTCAGAGACAGGAGATCTATTGGAATCTAGATGCAAATCATCCTTGTCTGGATTTGCAAAGTGATCCATTTTTGCAAGTAACATGACTATGAAAAGCTGTATTAAGCCTCTTTTTCCTCCTATCTCTATCTAGGAAAGAGAATATACTTTCTTGAATGAGCCCCCCAAACTGAGATTAGTTGTCGTATGGGAAGATCATGACATCCATCTATTAGGATACACCATTATGATACAATGACTGAAACCCTTACAAGTAAACAGTGTCGAGGCAGTTTGTCTCATCTGCCTCCAGTTTGGGTACCCTTTTGCTCTTGGTTTGCTTCTACAACCTGGACGGTGTTGGCTGTGGATTTGTCTCTCACGTCTCTCCTGGGCAGTTCCAGGAATATTAAGCACGTGCTCTTCAGTCCATCTTTTGAATGGAGGAAGTGATATTGACCATGGATGTATATTCTTGTCTAATGACAAGTCTGATAACTGTACCTTGTAGCAAACATGTAGGCAGGATGCTCAGGTTCTCAAGCAGCAATTCTTTCGAGAATCATCCTGTGCAAGGGAAGTTCTTTATATCTACAATAAAATCAAGTTTGTTAAGTTTCTAAGGATTATACTTTGCCTGTCCACTACTAATATCCCAAAGTAGATGAGCCTCTGCCTCAGTAGGATCATTTTGAGTCCTCAGACATTAAATGGCAGGTGGAAAGTAAGTAAGATATCTAAGCTCAGAACCATAGATTTTTGACCACAGATGTGCTATGAAAGAAGTCTCAGCTTGTAGGCTGAGTATTTATTATGGGGTATACAGCACTGACTGCAAAGCCGGTCATACAGTTTTGCAGAAGCTGATTAGTTAAATCACCTGCCAAGATGATACACAAGTAAGGCACTCGTGCATCCCATGTCATGTTTAGGGCTTGAAAGGGAAGAAAACATATCTATTGCAATGAACTTAACATAAATACAACCATTTAGTGGCTCTAGAAAATCCTCAGTGAGGGATTTACTGGCACTGGTAAAAGCTGGAATCAAGCTTAGGAAGGTGAATGAGAGCTGTCAAGGGTTGTAATATAGGAAATATTATGAATTGATAATTGGAAATTGACTGTGCACAATCAACTGCTTACTTTCCCCTAGTGGGAAAAAAAAAAAAAAGAGCACATTTGAGAGAGCCATACCTGTAATGAAGCAGCATTAAATTTCTTATTACCAACGTTTGTTTCTGTATGGCTTAACAGGAAAACCAAAATCTTTAAAGTACAAGCTGGGCTATTTGTTTAGAAAGACACAGTGACATGTTGCCTTCTTAGTGAAGGCAGTGTAAAGGCTATTTGCTTTCAGAAATATGCTGCTTATTCTGTTAGCATGTAAAGAAACACAATTTCATCTCAGTGAAACCATTTATTAAATTATTAGTATACAAAAGTAAAGAAATAATAAGGCTATGAAAAAGGCTTTATGAAGAAAGGATTTAAAATAGCATCAGGATGACATAACGCAAATTAAAAAAGAAGCGAGGATGTGGTAAGTTGCGAGAAATCATATCATCAAGCCTTAAAGTATATTTAAATGTGAATGAACATCTCTAGAAGGTCAGAAGATGTTTTCTACTTGTGAGCGATACAGCAAAAAAATCTGTTTCCTTCTATATGGTAATGTAATACCATTATGTACAAAACAGATAAATGTGATTTTGTATTACTTCCTTATTTAAAGGATAGAGTAGAGCTCATGGTTTAATCTAAGGTAAACTGGGAACTATACAAGTGGCCCAACTTCAATGTTTAACACAAGTTTAGGTGTAACATAAGACCTGGAAAGCTATTCAGGCCACCTACTTTCCTTTATCACTTATCTGGGAAACTCCTAATACTTAGAACAGTTTCTATTTTAGCTTGTGTGTTTCTCTAAGTGTCTGTGGATAAGTATCTCTGATAGTTTAGACTTTGACCAGCTGTACTCTCAAATGACACATGAACTCCATTAATGTTCAGAGATGTGGCTCCTGAACGGTTAAAGTCTTCAGAGAGATTTGACCTTCAGGGATTCTCAGGGTGGCCGCTTCGCAAAGCAACCATAGTCAAGGTGGAGCTATCAGAGTTTAGTTCAGAATATGTACAAAACCAGAATTGCATTTGTTAGGTTTTTTTTAAAACAAGATAAAAATTAGAGCACATCCCTGGAAAGTACAGTATGAGTTTTTAGGCCGCCTCTGCTTTTGAGTATGCTGCTTCTCCTCCTGAGAATGCTATAACCACTAAGCTGATATGAGATCCTTTAATTTCACTGTTGAGCTTACAGCACTGGGCAGCAAGAACTAGATTCTTAGAGTGAGGGACAAGATAGAGAAGGGAGAGAGCCTAGGGAAGAAAAGATATCGCCTGGGAGCAGGAAGTAAAATTTTCTGGTTCCTACTTTATGTTAATGCATTCTGCTTATTTGGTTTCTAGTAAGCAGGAATGTGTGTGAGGGAGAGAGACAGGGAAGGACATTTAGCTGTAATACCCAGAACTGTCAGGGAGTCTCAAAGTCAATCAGTCCTAATAAATTTTCCCCAAACTGATCATTAGTAAGATTTTTTTTCCACCCTTGAGATTAAGCTACTTCTATATAGTTGAATAAACTGTAGAACAGGAGGAGAAGGGCTGCACTGGTTGCTCCACTGGGAGCCTGAATGTTGTCAAAGAGGCTACGTCTAAGCAACAACAGCCCTTCTGTCTGCCTGGTTGCAGGGCTGTGCGAGAAAGTGTGCCGGCTGCATGGCTGTGCAGGACCCTCCCTGGTGCACACAGGAGCACAGTGCAGAAGGCCTGTGACCTCTCCTATGCAGCCAGTGCTTCCATCCACGCCTCCTGCACGGCACGCACTGTTGTCTCAGACGTGATACAAATTTGTACGATGAATATGCATTCATTCGGCATGACGCATTCAAAGTTTGAACACGAAATTTTAATGCAGTTTAGTTAATTCAATATACAGTAATCTGAATCTAATTTTAAAGTGCTAATCTTATCTAATGTGCTATTTTAGAAGGATGATACCCACACTATCAATATCAAAACTACTGAACTGTTAGCACCGCACTTAACACTAGCTGTGGCTTAAATGATCATCTGCAATAAGGGCAACCAGATTAACTCTAATTTTAAAAGGCCAAATTGTTCTAATGGATTTAAAGTAGTGAGTAATAGCTGAGATTCCAAGCGTATGCTGAAATATATCAGTATCGACACCAAGTGTTCACATTCTAACCCTGATCTTAGGAACACTTGCACTTAATTATGGGCTTTGTATTTAAATGCATTTACAAACGTGCGTAAGTTTGGGAGTTGTTTTCTCTCAGGGAAAGCAATTCGGGCCAGATTTTTTACCTTATTAGTCTGCTAGAGTGCGATAGTAGCTGTCAGCAAGCATGTCTTTATTACGTGTGCTATTTTAAACTTTTTGAAAATGCTAATAAATATTATAGCTACCCTTCATCCTGATAAAGTGGTAGAAGCAAGGAAGACAGTAACAGAGGAAGTGCCTGCTGAGATTACAGGTCTGTGTTTTGGATTTCTACTCAAAGGGACTAATTTATGTTTTTTGATCCCTTAATAATAAGAATCCGGCTTGGTGGAGTCATTATTAGCTGGGAGCTGAATCTCTGAAAGCAGTCAAGGGAGAAGAAGTCAGACACCTCCAAAAAGTAACTCACAAGGCCTAAAAGGAGAACTCATCTCTCCGCTTATGGCATATGGTGTTTGACTGGCCTGTATTTCTCGGTTAAGCTCACACTTACATTTTGCAGGAAGCAGGTGAGCCACAGCATTTGGGAGCAGCACAGACATCCCAGACATGTCTGAAGCACTGTCAGACTCCTTTGTCCTTACAGATTTCAGAATGCCAGAAGGCACTCAACATGGAGTTTCAGTACCCTACCCAACCCCCGGCTGCATGGGAGATTAAACACCTACTTTTCATCCAGAATGTTTTGATCATGTGCAGCTATGTGCAGGTATGTAGGCAACCTCATTATCCAGTACAGAGGCAATGAGTATATTTAGGTGACTGACAGGTCTGATAGGATTGTGCGGTAAGTGATCTAAATTATTGTGTTGAACTTGAGGACGAAGACCTGTAAGACAAGTACAAAAGTCTCCCTTTTTTACTGACTAGTTTTTTGGGCTTGATTCTGAATGCAAATACTGGGATATCTGTTCATGAGTTTGAGAGGAAAAAACTTTCCTGGTAAGGAGATACCATCCAGAAAGACAAAGAAGCAGAACTGAACTTTTGGGAGGGTCTTATAAAAGGTCTTGGCTTTGAAATTAATTTTTTAAAACAGGGAGCAAGAAAATCAGAGTTTGCATGCAATGCTCATAAACAACTTCTAATAAATTGAGTGTGACTGAAGTCACTTTTTGTGTGGGAAAACTGAGGGGAAACGTACCAAAGATCACTGGCTTTGTCAGTTGAAGGAGTGACTGGAACGTGTGTAAATACTGACGCTTTTCTTCAATCTAGGACTGAAGCCAGGGGCAAAGGAGCTCTCAAGCAAGACAAACAAATGAATAAGTGATCCAAAAGTAAATCTTGAGATGTGGCTACATGAAAAGGGATTTCCAGTAGGTGTCATCTTAACCTTAGGCACACCAGCCTTTGCATCATCAGCTTCATTATCTTCAAACTGCTCTTTTCCCTTCCACACACATGTTGCTGTTACATTGATATATGGCTCATACAACATCCATAGTAAGAGGAGGGTTTTGTCCAGATTTCATTAAAGTTTATTATCTGCACCAGACATGACTTATCCATTACTGTAGTTAGTTCCTATGCAATGCTAGCAATTCAGTTTGTTCAAATAGACTTGTATTTATGAAGCTAGTGGTTTAGGGGTAGTATAGCTGCGATGGTTGATTTTAGAATAACTAAAATATATGTTTCAAATCTACTTTAGCTGCTTCATGAATTTTCTTTTCGGAACTCAAAATTAAAAAAAGACAAAACCGTCATACATCTCTGTCCAGATAATTTTCCTAAACAAAATTATTTTCACAGTTTCTTGTAATATCAAGAAGATATGAAATATGTCAGCGTCTGAATGGATTAGATTTATTACCTGGAAAAGTTATCTCAGTTTTACTCTAAGTTATTCCAGCAACCTGCAAGAAAGCAACAACAGGAATGTCTGCGGCTTGTGCTTAGATGATGGATTTCAAAGATTATTTCATGTTGCCAGTTAATTTTCCATTAACAGATTGGTATCTGACTTCAGTGATTAATTAACAAGTGTAAACTGTTTCTCATTTTTCAGGCCTGAAATGTGAGGAAGGAGAAAAGTTGCAAGGGAGAAAAGCGGTGATGGGTATGTGTTGAACTGGAAGTTAAAGCTAAGCCAAGTATCTATTAGTTAGGCGGTACTACATGGTAGGAAAAAAGGTCTCTGTCACCATGGCAGAGAACCTTCCACAGCAGTGCTGGTTTGATACCATTGACAGTGTGATAGATAGCTTTATAACAAACTATATGCTAGCTTGCCAGGAGATGATGTGTACCTCTTTCAGCAGTTTGTGCTCTGTTTCATGCCAAATGTTGGCTGGATTCGTTCATTAGCTAGGCAGCCCTCCGGGTGTATTTCACTGTCTTGCAGATATAGCCAGTCTATTTTCTCATGCAACAAATATGAGGAAATACCTCTTCTGCTTGATTTGTTTCAGATTTGTACACTGATGTAGCAGCAGGCAGAAGCTCAGCCTATAAAGCTGGGAAAAGATCCACAACTGGCAATTAGCAGTAATTGTTGTAGCTATAACACATTCATATTACACTGGTTTATAAAGAAAGTTCCTTGGCACTTGAGTGCATTTGAGGAAAATAATTTCTCTGCTGTTGTCACTTTTCAGTACTGTAACAGTATTTGGAGGATGTGAACAAACTACTTTTGCGGGAGAACGTTTCCCCAGAGAACTGTCCCCCAGCTTCCTCTGTAGGTCTCATGCTAGTGAAAAATGACAAAAAAAATGCCCGTAGGCACAGTTTTTAGGGATTCTGGGTTGCTGAGGATTCTTGCATGAGGAGTTGGAAATCAGAGATACTTTTTTTTTCCCTTTGGTGCTGAGCTTCCATACTGTGCGTAATATAGAGGACCCTTACTTTAGCACTTTGTGGTGTCCCTGAGCAACATTGTGTAAAACTTACCAGATAAACAGTAAGAGTACTTACAGGAACCAGGCACTCAGATACGAACTTGGTACAGGAAAAAACAGAACTTCTTAAGTTGATAATCTCTTATAAGTATTTGCAGCTAGCCAGAACCTCATGTTACCAGTGCTTTGAGAAAGCATATTACTGAGCCCTGCTGCCTTTTAATTTATTTTTCCATCAATGTCATCTAATCTTCTGTATAAATCATAAATATCCAATGAAAATGAAAATCTTCCATGTCTGTAATTAGTCATTTACACTTAACATATTGATGTTTAACATGCAAGAACCTTTTTTGACTAACTTCTAAAACATATTTGGTTTAATACCATTTTACAGAGGAACAAATTCTGTTAAACAATTCTGCTAATAACACTGCTGATGGCATTGCAGTGAGCATGATTACCTGTGAAGATACGACTAAATTAGAATATTTGATTTATAGATTTAGATATTTTTTTTGTCTGTAATTTATAACCCTAGAATTAAAAAACAAATTGTATCTGAATTATTAAATTATCAAATCCGTATTTGATTCCCTGAAGAATTATTCTATTTAATCCCTCTAGTCACTTCCCTTCTACTGTTTGAATTTTTTTTTTTCACTTACTAATTTTTCTTCATAGGTTATTTGAAATGAAGCTTTTAAACATAGGTGTGTTGTTGTGTGTGTTGTTAGTATTTGTTGAAAAGCAGCAGGGAAAACTTTCGATGATTATTTGGGGACATTTTTAATACTTTGCTTTGTTCTTGTTTTCCACGATTATTCATCTTCTTCCTGAAAGAAAAAAATACTTTTACTTCTATCTCATTCTGCCTCTCTTAGGAGGTTAGTCTCTAAAAATATTTTCTTTAATAGGTGTTTCTTACTGGAATGTATCAAGTGAACATAAAGATTTACCACTCAGTAAGATGTTACAAGCCAAATCTACTTGGACCATAAGTAGGTGCAAGGCTCACAGTTACAGAATCTTTGCTGACGCAGTGTCACTGTGTCTTACGTATGCAAGTTTAATCTCCAATTTAGAACTGGTAAAGGGGCAGTACGATAATAATTTATTTTCTAGTGATATAATTAAACAGCTTAATATGAAAACAAATGAAATAAAATGCAGGATGCCTTTACAAATATGAAATTAATTTCAAGAGCATTTCCTTATCGACGTGATATAAAGTATTAAAACTAATACTGTGAGCACATAAGGTCCCTGGCAGAAACTCAATTCTGAAAAACAACTTCAATTGTGTTGTAAAGAAAATGCCAGCACAGGGCAGAGAGGACTTTTTGACCAACGTGTAATGTACATAATAGGATATCAGCCAGCCAAGAATCCTTCTTTTGTTAATTTTCTCTCATCTTGTATCACTACAGTCTCTCAGATCTGCACATTTTAGTTTCGTGTTGAAACTAATTTAAAAGTCACTTTTAGGGCAAACATCAATTCTTTTTTAGTTTATAATAGAAAGGCTTCCTGTTACACTCTTCAGATGACAATTTTTGGGAATTAGTGCTCCAATAAGTGTTTAACAGGTAAAATCTCCAGTAAGCAAACAACGATTGATTCAAGCTACATTTAACTTCGGGAGGTTGTTAACCAGGATGGTGCTATAGACTCTGTCATGCTGAAACAGAAACGCTTTGACTGTGGCAAGAAAGCTAACTCCTGACTTAGCAGTTGAGGAAAGCACACACTTTAACTAATAACTCCTACATCAACAGTAGATATGGAGCAATTTTTTATTATGAAAGAGCTTAGCCTTGGAGTTGAAGAAGAAATCTGAAGGAGTGTTACAGATCTGACACAGAAATGAAGGCACAAAACATGGTACCTGCAAATATACTGCTACTGAAAGGACATGAAGAAAAAAAAGAGCAATGAAAAACTGTCAATCCATTTAAAAACTGGTTTGCTTGCATTTGAGAAGGTTTTCGACTTGTCTTGGTAAAATACTATATTGTACAGTATGAATTTTCAGCTAATGCTGTGTCTGAAGACTGCCTTATCCATTTACAACTGGGCCGGGGTGGGGGTAACATTGCAGATGCTATCTTACTGTGTGCTGGAGTGTCCTGCTCATTACCTTTTGTCATTGAAACACTTTTCTGTGTCTCCTGCATTGCCAGCTCTCAGCCAGTTCAGAAGCCTCAGTGCTTTGGTTTATATACTCATCACAACACAGTCTTGCTGTTGTCGATTTGTCTTAAAATCACATTCCCCTCAATCCAGATTAAGATAAAATTTTAAGAGAAATATTTGCCTAGAATATCAAAAGTAGTCAAACAGTTCAGAATATTCAGAAAAGACATAGAGATATGGAAAAAATTTAATTGCTTAAAATAAGATCGAATTAGAAGATTTCTTTCCTTTTTTGCCCTTCCTTTTCCCTTGTTTAGATGAATTTTTTCTTCCTCTTCTTCTTCTAACAAAACGTTTGTCAAGGTTTCTTCTTTGGGTGCATATTATATTTCAAGTTGCATCTATTAGGGAGCGTTAGCCTTTCTAGCCTTCACCACAGAGGACTCCCAGAGGGTACCTCCTTCTGGTGCCTGTGTTAGCCTTTATAGCCCACTGCTCTTTTGACATTTTCTACAGACCTCAGACAGATTAAGTCTTTCAGCTTGAAATTCATCCAACGGAGAATCCAACTGTTCTTCCTCGAGATAAGCTGCATTTCTCTCTTCAGAACAGTGGCTTTATGGAGGTGCCTGGAGAATAACATCTAAAATTGTTTTAGATGTTCTTGGGTGTCTGACCCAGCCTCTAGCTGATGACCCAGAAGGGCACAGATTTCCTATAGCTCCTGAGTGATGGCAAGCCCTATGTGGCTGCCTTGCATACCTCAGGGCGCTGGATTCAGCTCAAATTAAGACATCTAACTTCTTTGATTGTTTATTTGTTTTATTTTGACTGAAACCAGATATGACTGTAAATGTGCACTTCAAGCAACAGCAGGTTTTGAGTGACTGATCCCCGAGTTATTTGTCCTAAGCATATTATAAGAAAGCTGCACATAAACGTGACACGCTGAATAAAGTAGATAAACAGGCTTTCACACTTCAGAAAAAAAGGAGCGCTCTGCTAAGCAGAAATCATGGCAGTAGCATCTGGGTAAAATATGAAAAAAGTAAGTCTACAAAGATTTGATTGATTTTTTAGAAAATAAATAGCTATGTATCTTCTTACACATGCCCATCCATGTACTATCAGAGACTTTTAATTAACTTGTAACAGCATACTTTTGTGTTTATTCTCTGTGAACATCTGAATAACTGAGTTTTATGGAAAACGAGTTTCAAAGGCCTGTTAGAAATATTAATTGTAACTGAATATATAATGTCCCTTCTTATAATTTTTTTTCCTGGCAACGACTGCCCGGTCTCCTAAAATACAGAACATAATCTGTCTTTGCTGACTAGTTACTGCTGCAGTGTGTTTCTCTCGTGTGTATAAAGATTATTATTCCAGTTCTGTCTGTTTCCTACCAAAAATCCCCATGCAACTTGTCTACTAATCTGAAAGAGTAGAAAATTCAAGAAAAGTGTAATTTACATGCAGTTATTTCATGGACAAAAGCAGAAGGTAGCTGAATCAGGAATCCTACTAAGGAATCACATTTTAGCATGGTCTCACTGGTTGAAAGTGAGTCTCAAAGCCACCAGTTTTTGTTTGAAGTCTGCATTCGTTCAGATATTATATACTTTAAAGAAGTGGCCTGCTTCTCTCCATGGCTTTCCCACTGTGGGAAAGTTGATACTGCAAAACAAACACATAGCTTGTGTGTTTGGCAGGCCTCGTGAGAGGTCCTAACTAGCTTTAAACAGCTAACTGAGGTAATAATAACAACAGATTAATCGGGGAATTAATCTCAGCTAATTTTAGGTAAGTACTGCGTAGATCTTCTGAAATAATCAGCATAGGCTATTTTTACAGTCAATAAAGAGAACTAGACATTTGCAGAGTGTAATTCATCTGACATTTTGGACATCCTTGTTAGGGTGAATTCTCCTCTAGATGTGCCTCCACTAGTTACGAAGGGTAACCAGATGACTAGCAAGACATAGACATCTACATTGTAGAGGTCCACACTTGACCAGATGTTTACATATTTACCCTGGGTCACCAACAAGTTTTGAATACTGTATTTTAAATTTTAGGTTGATTAATCTATATTTATATTAGTTATCTCACCTGACTATTTGAAGGCCAGCTCTGATTGGCATATATGCCTGCAAAACAATAACCAGTAAGCACAGTGTGCATAACTGATCTTCCTTTCCCGTCTCCCTCATATCCTTAAATGAGAACCAGTCAAAATAAAGCCATACACATCATTTTTATGCTTCGAGCAATGTTTCATCATGTCACAAAACCAGATTGGGAATACTTGTACTTCTTATCCTATGGTGTCTTTTCAAATATTAAATCCTCTCTTGTTTTGTTTTTTCTGTTGAATTGTGATTGCATACGTTTGACTTGTATGCAAGTCTTTTGTGAAATTAAGGGTGGTTATATTGTAATTCAAGATTGCAGAAAAAAAAGATGTAAAATATGAATTTGAAATTGAAACAAAATATGGTTACTGCTTTCTATCTGATTTAACTTAGAAAACTTATCATCAGCGCAAGTTTGTAAAAGCAAAAGGTCCAGTTTCCACCTGATGCAGATCAAGGTATATACATCAAAGCCAGTGAAGGTATATCACTCTGATCTAACTAAAGCTATGGCCATTGTGTGGAAGTATTCAGAATCTTTTTGTGAACGGTTGCAATATGGGAACAGGAAATCAAAGTAAGATTTCTTAAAGTTAGGTTTTATAAAAGTTGGATTTCCTTCAATTTCTGTTGCAGTTGCATAAACTCCCTAGGTAAAGGCTGAGCATATGAAAGATTTTTCTTAAGCTCATTGTCTCATATTTTCATTTGATGTTAAAGAAAGTCTTAGGTAAAAGCATCCTACGGCATGGTTAGAAAAGCAAAGATTCAGAATGTGATGTTCATCTTGTTTTGCTCTGATGCAGCTCTGTTGATTGCCATCCTGTTCTGATTGTCATATTGACTTCTGATCAGCCAGCTGTTGCCTAAGGTGTTTCTTTGATAGGCAGGGACAGCAGGGACTGAAAATGCTTCTTCATCTAAAAGAGAGTTAAAATGGAAAAAAATCTCAGTCAGAGGAAAGAAAAGTGCTTTAGTCAATCTCTCTTTGACACTGTATTCCAGTAGATCGATGCATAGATAGACAGACAGATGGACTGAGAGACTCCTGACAGACATAATACTGTTCTCCAATGCTTAGGATCCTTAGGGAATTTATCCTTGTACTTTTTAGAAAGTGTTTCCCTACGTTTCCTTTATGATACCTCAATCTTTCTGATGTTCAGTATTTTTCCTTCTACCTTCAGGGACTAGGAGGAAAAGAAGCAAGCATGATTTGCAGTAACTTTTTATATATTTGAAAATTATGGCCATGTCTTCTAAAAGAAGAGGTTCTTCGGTTTGGTGGGTTGTTTCTTTCGCAGACTTAATAAAACCTTTTTTCAGTATTTTCTAGTAGCATATTTTTTTTATTAGTAATTGTTCTTGTTCTTCTCATCTGATCATTGCCTACCTAAACCACATTTTTTCCACAATTAGAATGGCCAACACTTGACGGTATTTGTGTCCAGGTTAAACTGATACTGAATGGAGAGCAAGATTACCTAGCTGACGTTTGTTCTTATGTCCTTGTATAATTACACCAATTTGGGCAACAGTTACACACTCCTGACTTGATGTCCTATTGACTCAGATGTTCTTGAAAGACCCTTATTGTTGATGCACAGATGCTGATGGAGCCTAATAGTTTTAGAGGCTTGTTGGATTTTGTGGCAGACTAAGTATTATAACTGCACGTCTATTTTTTGTCTTTACGTAAGGATAGATCTTGAAAAGATTTAAAATAAAGTAGGTCATATGACTTTATGTTTGATGGAATGGAAAAGAGGAAGAAGTGCTTCCTCATCCCCACCACGGCAACTGCCTTTCAGCTTCCTAAAGGCAAAGTGACAAGCTGAAATGGGAAAGGTAACACAACTCCACTGCTAAATTCTGTGCTAGGCACATCGGTGAGCATGTTAGCTTACACTCATGTGTAGAAGGTTGCTCCGCTGTACTTTGCCTCTGCTGATTCATCCACTGTCCTTGTCTCTATTCTGTGCTGAAGAAGAAAAATACAACTGGATTGCCTCAGAAGCATCAGGGATTTTACTTCACAAAATAAAGAAGAGATTTACATGGCTTTTAATAGATCTGAATCTCAAACTGGGAAAAAGATTTCACACAAGATAGTAGGAACAGTATGAAATTTGACTTTGGAAAACAAATAAAAAAGCAGAACAGCAACCTAAACAAATCCTAAGGGACATAAGATATTCAGCTCCCATAAAAATTCAAGATTCCTTTGGAAGAAGTTCTGGCTGCATAAAGAAAGTTTGTTTCTGGAATATACCTTGTTAAGTATAATTCAACTGGTTGTTTATAGAGATGTAAGACCTCAGTTGCAACAAGATTAAATCCTGGTGGTGTGATTGTCTATACTTGCATCTGTGCGTCCAAATCTGAAGAATGTTCTTTAACACGAGGAAATAATGTGGTTGGCACTGTTCTGACTGGTACTGACCTAATGAAAATAAGCGGTTGCATCTATGCTGTACCAGCAGGTAACGCTTTCCTCATGTTTATTAATTGTTTAACAGTTTGGGGGTAAAATTTGTTATCCCATGAAATGACACTGTTGTGAGAATTTGATATGGATTATTTAAAGTAATTTAAGGGAAAGTATTAAAAATCAAATAAAATCAACAACATTTGTAATAATTGTTCCATTCCCATATTCAACAGTCTCTAATGTGTCAAAGTATTCCATATTTCTCTGTATAGACATATGTACCAATCCCCAAAAGAATGGAGAGACAGCTTCTACAGGATCACTACTCCCTTGCACAAAAGCTGAAGGGATGAGCAGGAGTATCTGTATTTCTCCCTAAAAGCAATGTTTGACGTTTTAATGTCCAGATTTCCAGGACATAACTATTTGCATACACATGGTGTGATACTGGTACTGTGAATCTACTATGTCTGACTTCTGCACACAGAACACATCATTCACTGTAATCAAAAGGATCTTGAGTGCATCAGATCATTTTACGGTAGATGTGACATCCAATTCTAATGTCGCTTCTTATCCATTATCTCCAGAAATCCAGGAACCAAATCAAACTGCAAGATGTCCATACACTCCAGAAAATGGACAATGTTTTCAAATAATCTTCAGAAAAAAAATTCTGCGTGACAGGAAAAAAACCCCAACAAAATCTGGCATAGCTGTGTAATAGCCTTACTCATCAGCAAATTCTGTCCCTGTACAAAGAAGAATTTAATGTATTATTGGCACAAAGCATAGTATTCTATTTTTTCCTGGAAACACTTGTCAGAAATTTTGCCTGGATGACCTTAAAAGTTCATTTTCTTGAATACGTACATTTTGATCTTTTACACACAACTTTGTCATAGTAAAGAAAATCAGTCACATAAATTTTGTCATGAGTCAGGAGGGAAGGTTAATAATGACCTTTGAGAAAGTATTAATAAACAGGTAACATTCTTACTTATATTGTAGCACAGGGTATTACATGTTATACAATAGATGTAACATACTATTTAGTTGTAATATTCATTATCCATTTATCTTTCCTATGTATTTCACAGCAGCTTGTAAACCTCTGAATTTTTGAAAGCTTGCCCTGCACAAAGAAATGCATTTAAAAGTTATAGTCTCAGGTTAGTCAGAAAATAGAGACAAAGAATCATGTGAAAATTAAAAAAAATACTGCTCGCTCTTGAGTTTTGTTGCTTGTGAGTTATAAACAGGAGTTTTTGAATAGTTTACTTTCAACATTTTACTTCATTTTACCTTTTTTTTGAGAAAAAATGAGTTAGTTAACAAGGACTAATGAAAAAAGAACAATATTTGTTTTTCCTACTTTATGATTAAAATATTGAACATAAAAATAAAATCTTTTATGCTTTTACCAACCCCAAAACTTTTCATTAAAATATTACACAAATTTAAGTTAATTCTACTGCAGCCTTTTGTACACCTGAGGCAACTGCTGAAGAGCTTTGAATTCTGAGGCTTTCCAGACCTACAGCTGAGGAGCACTGTATAAAGAGTTTTGTGCTATTTTGTGCCTCATAGGCAGTCACATTTTTTTTTTATTTTGATCCTGCTGTTTTTGGCAATTGTTTGGTCCTAGACTATGGTGTTAATGTTTACTTGTTTCTTTTTTTTTTGTTCAGCCTGGGCTGTTCTGGGCCTCATGCAAACAACGAGGAGTGCTGCCCAAGTACCTGGCATCACCTGGTGACCTCTCTGGAGCTGACCGTGGAGTAAATTGCTGGATTTCAAAGGAAAAGGTTTGTCCTCTACTTGCAGAATGAGCCTTACTAAACAAAGAGCCACCAAAGGAGAAAAGGATGGTTTATGAACAAATTACCTTACAATGTCTCCATTTCTCTAGAGACTCTTTTTAATCATGAGCAAATTATAAGAATAGCAGCTTCCAGAAGGCAAAGACATAGTTCTAGTCTGTAAGCAGCTCCTTACAATTAATTTTTTAAAATACTTAGCAGTAGAATGGCAAGATTTTTCTATCTGTTTCAAAGCTGCCGAATTTGACAGAGGAGATGGATGAAATCAGTTTCCATTGATGGCACCCTATCTCCCCCTCACGCATCCTCACTGAATGCCAGACATGAAACGTTGATACCTGACGTGTCCTTCTTGTGCAAAGAGGTTGCTGAGGGAGCCAGATATGACTACAGTGTGCAGGGAATTTTTAAAAAAATAAAGAAATTAAAATGACCAAACCTGAATGTTAAAAATCTACTGGCCCGAGGCAGGAAGTCAAGTTGTTTTCCTACTTTGAAGTGGGAAGGGAAACTATAACTACCAAATACTAATCTGGCAATGGCTACTTAGAGAGTCACGTGCAGTGACCCTGGTTGTGATCTAGAAGACTGTACCAGAAAGGACAGAAATATTCCGGAAGACAAATATCTTAATGACAGCAGCCTGTTTCCCTAATGAAGATTTTAAAGTAGTTTTGAAAATTATACCCTAATTTTTAGCAAGGAACCAGGTGAATACCCCAATGAAACCTTGATCTTAAGCTAGTAAACTAAGTGTTCACTAACACATCGTTATCTTGAGATAACCGAGTTATCCAAAGTTAACCAGGCTAACTGCAATGGGTTCTGAATAAAGGCTCATTGCAATAAAGGTGTGTGCCAGATGTTTGTCTCTGATTTCTATAAGCACCATTCTACTCCAATCTCCATCGTGTTTACCAGGGTCATGACACTCTACCTCAGAAAATCAAGCACAAACAGGCACTCGAAAATCAAGGCCATTACAAGGCATGTCTGATTTGAAGAATTTTGGCCTTAATTTGCAGGATTTATTTTGGAAAACAATTTTTTGGGTGGAAGCTGTTATCTGGCATTTAAAAATTCCAGTATCAAAAAGATATAATAAATGGTAAACTGAAAGAATGTTAAAAGTGATCAAGTCATAAATTCTATAAGCTATGGAAAAAGAGAGAAGGTAAAGCAAACAACTAAGTCAATTTAATGTTACAGCTGAAAGTCTACATTTACAGAGAAGCTCCTTCTGCTGCTTTTACATAGGCTCTTTATTCCCATCAGGTGATGAACGGCTTAGGAAGCTTAGGTTATGGGCATAATAAATGTTCAAAACACTTCTAAAGTACATGCAAATTGCAAAGGTAAGAGTACATGCCTAAGAATAATTTATAATCTTCACATCAGTCAGAACAATATAACAGCAGCAGAAGTTCATTATGCACAGGAACGGACCAGAATTTGACAGCTTTCCGCTACAGTTTGCAGGAAAAGAAATGTTATCTTGGTATTTCACAGTAAATGCTCCCAATGATACTCCTGCTGGCAAGGTGTCAGTTAGCACATGTCATTTCCCTGCATTTCCTCTTTTCAAAGAAATAAGAAAACTGCTAATACTACACTGAAATAGTAGTGTTACTTTTCAAACAACAATCCTCTGTACCTTTTAATGATCCTGCCTCTAATATCTCAAGAAGGGCACGGTGTCTTGCTGAGTATTCTGTTAGAGTAAAAGGAAGAGCACGGCAACACTGAAATGTCAACGCTGAAATGTCAAAACAGTTTAGCAACAACAACTAATTTATTTTGATTTCCTTCCTAGTGAGCACTGACAAATTTTTTTAAATATTTGCGTCTTCATAGGATCTATGGAAAGCCATATGTAATGGCTGGAAAGGTAGGTCACTTGAAACTTCTGTACAGGCAGAAGTTCTTATAGTTCTTTGAGATGACCTTTAAATTTCAAGAAAGCCATATGGTTTAGATGGAAGAAATATTTTAGGAAAAACAAGCTGCGAACTGATTGGTTTAGTCAATTGGTTGTGGTTTAGATCTTGTTACTTTGTATTGTGTAAAGTGTGTAAACTTAGGCACACTTAAGGAGGCTTTGAGAAAGGTATGAAGATAACTTGTCCCAGAGGCTCCTAGGCTCATGCTAGCTTACTACAAAGTGAAACCAAATAAAACAAAGATGCCTAATTTATCCTGAGTGTAAATTCTAAAATCAATGTAGATAAGCTGCTGCTAACCATGAAAATACATAGCTAAAGGAAAACTGAAAAACATCATAAGATGTCCAGAAATATTTCATTTGCAAAGGCAAACACTTGAAGGACCATATTTTCATTTTCTTATGCAGCTTTAGTCCTGAGTGAGGCAATAGCCTGTGGTAAGTATATGTCATCCTGAAGTTGAAGAACATGTCATGTTGCATAAGCACAATGACAAAGGAATTACAAATGCCCAAGGAAGTGTAAATCCACCATAACATTTGAGATTTTCAACATAAATAACCCTCCTTTAAGCTACTTTTGTATAATGTTTATGTAATTTATTAAGATTTACATTTAAAGAACAACAGTTGAAAAGCTACGAGTGTGTTTTCCCCAAAGTAATGTTAAACTAAATTAAATTTACAAGATCTTAGCATCTAGGGGGAAACATGGAATTCCTGTGCTATATTTAAATGATATGTTGCTGGTTTTGTGCTGCTGTTTACTTATCAAGTTAAAACACTCAGCATTATTCTCTGCTTTTTCAGGAATGCATGCACACAAGGACATGCACAGTTGGAGTTTATAATGCAGAGGAAACTAAACACCTCTTCCACTGGGGAAGTGAGGGGAGGGAGATGGTTTTCTAGCCTTTTCCCCTATCAAAGCTCATATGCTTTCTGCAAATGAGAAGTAAATGGATACATTAGATCTTGAAAACCTCCTGTCAGCTTTTCATTTAGTAAAAAAAGATTGATTTGCTTTTTAGAATTTCAGAGCAGAAAATACAGAAAATCTCATCAAAGAAATATAAAAAGTAGACGATACAGCCCTGATCTTCTGATCTGTCTAATCTGTGCTTTGCATTTACTTTTCCATTCTTCCCAACTGTTTTGTCCCTCTTTCTGTGACTCCTGTTATTTTGGTTTCAGAAGTAGTTATTTTGGTTCAGAAGGCATGATCGTTGCTGACGGTACAGACTGCTGGATAACAGCAACTCACACACATGCTTGTGTTGTTCACACCCCTGCTTTCATTCTCTCATCTGTATTTCTCAAAGCATAAATAGATACAATTCATACTCAAGGGGTATTTGTTTCTATATTTACAAGATATGGGCTGAACCGTGGGCACTGAAGATGGCAGCCAAGGAACGACGGAGTTGGTTCGTCTCCACTATAGCTGGTGAGACACCAGTGTAACAGGTTTTATTCCTTTTCTACCATACGCCTTCTCCTTTCCACATCTGTTATTTTTCTTCTTGTTGAAGGTAAAGTAATCCTTTTTGAGATCCATTGGAGAACTTCAGCATTTTAATGACTGAGCCCTTTAGAGGAAATCAGACTGACTTCACTCACCAGCCAGTCATCCTTGATATAAAACCCAACAAAACAAACTTTTCTCTTGGTGTGTCAATAGAAACTGGAGCAAGACCAACAGAGCATTTCGTTTATATGCTCAGATGCTAAAGGAGACAGAACCTTCCTAATGTGCCAAGCAGCAACATGAGCTCAATGACCTGATACTTCTGTAAGCATTTTTACCGCTGCATCAAGCAATGGTTGCTATGGAGAGAAGCTGGCTGCTGAAGTGACTGTAAAGCAATGTTTCTTTCTTCCTTTGTTTTCTTGAAGGACCTTATGTTTTGCACTTGTTGAAATTAAAACATTTTGCTTTTCTTAAGGAATGAAAAATATTCCAAAACATGCATTGGACTTGAATCAGTGAGAATATAAACCAGTAATACTTACCTTACTGAAAACCTATGCAAAAACTTCTCATTCATTGTAATTTCCACTAAAGCTATGGGATACATATGTCTTGTTCCTCGCTGTCTCCTAATTCCTCTACATTTCCTGCTGCCCATTTGGTATCCCAGTTGCCTAAAGGTAAAATTATTCTCCTGTTCATCTGTCAATCTGGTTGAACTATTTTCTTTTCAGTATTATTAACCAATTACTTATATCCAGCCGCTACTGACTGCTGTCAAGAGACAGCTTCTGATGTAGTGAAAATATGAGCTACTGTTTTGCTGTAAGTGTATTATCTGAAATACGATGACTATGATACTGCTATGGTCAGTTTTCTATTACATGCAGTGAAGGTGACCTCACTGTGATATGTAGACCTTTGCAGTCAAATAAGTTGCAGATATAGAGAAAATTTATTAGCCGGAATTTTGACTCATTGTTCTGATTTGCTTTCTTTTTCTTTTGAACTTTCTGATGCATAGAGATAAATATTGGTAAGTTCTTAATTTAATGTATGTGCATTTTTCATATTACTAATACTTAATATTTTAATGTGCCTTAAACCGCTACTTAGTGGTGACTATTAACTTGTGATGATTCAAATGCAATCCTCTAATAGTCATGGACTTAATTGAGCAGAAAATCTACAGATTTCTGATTTTTTCAATTTTCAAAAGGCTCACTTCAGGACACGGTAAGTCTGTACTCCTATGTGCTTGCTTTCATGGCTCTTGCCATGAAAGAAGTCAGATTAAGAAAACAGAAGTTCATGAAAATAACATCCTAACATCTTCTGCAGCTAAGGGTAAAACCTGTCTCTTCCCAGAAGTTTTTCCCTAGATGGTTCTATGCAACTAGTAATATATTTAAAGCTGAACCAATGAAACAGTAATTTCTGACTAGAGAGTTTTTATTTCTTTGTTTGCTTAACTGCTTGTTCTCATTGACTGCTCTCAGAGTTACAGGATGCCAGGAAGGAAATATAACAGGTATATATCTATATATCAGGATCTAAGGAAGCTACCACGCCTGGAATTCAGTAGCTGTTGAAAAAGAAGCTATTACTTATCCAAATAAAATTTCCTAGATAACAGGTGTTCAAGGAACCTGTATCACCTCTTTATATTTTTAAATTGCTTTTATTTTTTTTCTTCTTAGAGTATTGGTGCTATTTGGAATGTAAATTTATATCAGGGCCTGGTCCCATGGATCAACGCTAGGAAGGATGATGGTGTAAGATGGTTGGCATATGGTGAGTGAAACTACCCATCCATAGCAGAAAGCTCATATCTGACTCCGTAGAGGTGTTTCTTTTTTGAACAGGTGTGTGAGACATGAGTACGTAAACAGGCTGTGGATAGCATTCCATCTTGAACGGTCATAGATCAAATCTTTTGTTTCTTATTAGTTCCACAGTATTGTTAATCTATAAAATCTTCTTCTAGGGATAGATCAATTTTTTGTTGGCACTATTGACTAAACCAGCAAGCAAAAATGTTACTCTTAAGTTTACAGTACACTGTGTGGTCCACTGCTAGAGCTCCAAACCTGGAGTTTGCACTGTTGTAATAATTTCTCTAGTATATTTTAAGCAATGCAGCTCCATAGTAATCTGAACTGTGAAGGATTGTACCTGTTTTATCAAAGAGCTTTGCTATAAGGAATGCATATTCAGTTTCCAAAATGATGTGTGCATATACAGATATATGTCATATATGTGCATACACACACATAGCACATGTATATGTGTGTGCATGCCTGCAGGTTGTGTGGTTCATGTACAAATGTCTGTATTCTCCAATAAATAACAATAATATAAATCTTCCTTGTTCTATGTCCCCTTAAAAATATATTTTCAGTATGAAACAAGCTGTTCATGTTAAACTTATAACAAATTAACTATAAACATTCTGCAAGCACACATCTGCATGCACTTCATATAACCCCAGCTACCTGTCTTCCTGTCATCTTGTAGTCTTGATCTCTTTCTTCCCCTCACTTTTCCATTCATTAAGTGGTTTCAGAAAATCTTTTCATGAAGCAAAGGCAAATGAATACTTCATCTTGTCATCTTTAAAAAAGTACTTGAATGGATTACTGAAATTTATTGGATCCTTTTCATGACGGTATTATAGGTGCAATAAAAGCATACATAGCCTTCCATATAATTCTAGGCAGCTCCCTCATTTTAGGCTGTCATCATACTCCCTACATTCCTGACTTTAAAATCTAAACTGTAGGTTGCAATACAAATGTGTGTATGCATATACAATATTTGTATTGGTGTCAATATGGAGAAGGTATAAATATTTTATCAAGATAGACATATGATTTTTTTTTTAAAAGCTACTACTCTTCCTGGTTTCTCATACACAGAAAACATAATGATAATTCTCAGCTACCAATACATTTTTCTCTTTATTTTTAGCATCTTTTTTTCACAGCATTTTGGAAGAATTGTTGCTATTCTGTCCTTCTGACTTATATATTTAAAGGAAGAGGGAGAGGTCATGAATCCTATAGGCTGGTCTAGTACCATTTCGTTTTACCATACTTGTGACGCTTTGTGAATTAAGGCATAACAGAGTGTGGCTGCAGCCTGATACAGAGATTCTCTGGACACTTTCATCCAGGTGAGCTCTTGAAGTCAGTTCTTGAAGTCAGCCCTTGAAAAAGAAATTGCGCTGTCTTTGCTGCGTCAGTGTGGACCTAACCGCTTGGCTGAGGGGTGAGATTAGTTATCCAGGACTCATTGCTATACAAAGATGTCTACCTCTTTCTGGGATCCGAATTAATAAGCCCAGTGAGTGTGAGGCTGTGCTGTATTAACATGTTCAGTGCTTACTGAGGCATCTCTATGTCGTGATGTCTTCCACAGTTCAGACATGATCTGAGACGTGACTCAGCTCTTACTGCCTTTTAGGAAAGCTCCAATGTGCTATTGCTTTTTCCTGCATTTCTCCTTCTAAGCTTATCTTCTTTCTACATATGAAAGTGATTGTATGTGTATTCTTGGGCAGAGAGGTGCTTAAGTTGATCATTTCCTCTGATTTTGATAGGATGCAGTTAGGAGCAACTCAAAGAGTCATGTGAAGATGCCAAGAGATAAATTTCAGAATTTTGGTTTCATTTTCTATCTTGTGAATATCCCTTGGTAAACCGGAGTCCCAAGTTTGTAAACGAGAAGTCTGAGGAGACATTTTGAGTGCCATCTCTGCTCTTTGCAGTCCCTTGAGTGAAACCTTGGGGAATAATTATTGTAGGCAAACACTCTTACCTTCAGTTCTTTCTCCACTCTTTCCCTTTGAAATATCTAACTCTGTGAACGTTCGGAGTGTACACTACTGTATTTCTGTTCTTTATGAAATGTATCTGAGACACTTTCTCAGTTACGCTAATTAGCTTGTCTTTCTTTGCTCTCAGTTGCATCTAGTTGCCCATCCATGACAGTAAAGTCTTACGAACTCCTTCATGGACTACTTTGATTATGCTGAAGCATCCACAGTTTTTTAAAATCTGAGAGTTTTCATGCCTGTATACTTGAAATTCATCCCTTAGACTAATACACATCTACACTAGAAGCCTTTCTCAAAACAGGATTTTGGATATAATGTCTTATAGTAGGAAGGGTTGATTCTAAATGATATGATATGATTAGAAATCATAGAATTTGAGTTAATGGCCTTCAGAAAGATGTTTTCTATTCTTTACTTCAATTTTATTGTGAAATAGGTAGGTGCTGTAAAAGTCCCTTACTCTCATTCGGATTTCATCTCATTCTGCTCTAGAAATAATGGTTCTTTTCTTTCACGTTTACTAATATATTCTTTTCCTTTCCCGCTGCTAATTATTCAACATCTTAAAGATGAAAAGCCTGAAAAGTATCACCAGTTACAAGAAATTTTCTGTTTTGCCTGTTCTGCTTGTTCTGTTTTAAAATTAATCATATTCCTCCCCTTTATTTTACCCCCACCCTGTGTGTTCTATTTACAAAGTAAGAAGACTGAAAACAGAGAAGCAGATCAGCTTTCCTAGTGAAAATGGCTGCTTTACCTTCTGGGTATAACCGTTTTTAAAATCTTTTAAATAATTATTATTGTAAAACAAAATCCTTGCAAAAACTGTTCTATAATTCACTGTAATTCATTTATGAATCTACAGTTATCATTAATCCACTAAGGTTACAAAAAAATTACAAGTTTCTTCTTTTTTGCCCTACTCATACTTTAATTCCTATAGAATCCTGCATCAATGGACAAAAATAATTTGTCAAGATCAGAGGAAGTCATCTGTCAGTATAGGTGAATGAGAAACTATTTCAACTAATCAGCTGGTAAGGAGACATACTGCAGGTTTTTGTTTCGTTTATAAGGAATATTGCTTTATTCTGCTCCCTACCTCTGTCTCCTGAAATGACACAGGGTGCTCAGCAACAGTACAAATCTCCATGCTTCTGTTTCTGTCAGCCTTTTCCTGAGCTAAAACTACTTCAGGGAGGCAGATTGTCCCTTTAATCCTTTAGCCACTCTACTGGGGTTACTGTCTGCAGGTGTCATGTGGAATACTGCCCATTGCAAATTGAATACATGTGAAATGGTCCTCCTTAAGTGTCTCACAGTCCACTAAACAACCATGAGAAAAAATTACCTTTTCTTTGTTACTAAGTCAAATCACATTCAAGCCAGAATATTATGAAAAATCATTCCTGATTATCAATTTCTCTCTTTTTTTTGCCATTTTTATGACTTTTAATTTATTTAGATATTTAACCTATACTTTCCATTATTCCTGAGAATACTTAAAAAATTATGAAATCTTGATGTCTGATCTGTTACAGGGTGTAATCTTCTGTCCCGTTCTACAAATTGGCAAATTACGATCTTGCATGAAGGCCCGGTAGCTTTTTTTTTTTCCAAAATGCCTGAAACAGGCAGTGACATTTCACTTGCTAGTCTTTATTATTTACTTTATTTTAAATGCCAGCACAAATGTGAGCGAGAATAATTCTCTCATTGCCTGAGCACTGCACCAAGGAGGGACTTCTGTAAGTAGTGTATCTTGCATTCAAAACAATGCACTGCTATCGATCTCAAATTCATACAGACCTCTTGCATCAGCCATCAAGACTTCTACATTTTTCTAGAAGAACACACATAAACAGATTATCCTGTGGATGGATGGAGGAATGAGTAGAAAATAAATTATTTGCACAGCACACAGTCGAGTTATGCCAGGCAATGAGCTGCCTTTTGTTTTTTGTTTGGGGTTGTTTTTTCTTTTTTTTTTTGTGATTTATTCATTTTCCAAGGGGGAAAAAAAGAAAAAAAAAAAAAAGATATAGCTTGCTTTATTTCAGAGTAAAAACCCCGCTCAGTTTCGAATCGGAAGCAGCATACAGCCAAATATTCCAGTATGTGGGAGAGAAAAGCTTAGGTAAGATTCCTGTGCTGGGTGCAGGTGCTGGCGGTGGGGGCTGCAGGGGTTCCCTCTGAGGGAAAAGGACAGCCATGCCCTGTGCCAGACCCAGCTGGTCCCGACGGACTCACCGGAGGGCACAGCTGAGCTCCTCAACAAAGCTGGTGCTGTCTTTTCTTCCCTTCAAGAAAGGGCATAAGAGAGGGGGGGAGAGAATAAAAAAGCATGAGAGGAAGGCCAAAGCCAGAGGAGGATGAGGTGGTACTCCCATAACAAACCAACACAATTAATTTAAATGTCTCCAATTCGAGCCTGTTTTACCCATGAGAGTATCAGGTAAGCAACATCCCTGCCTTTATCTCAACCCACAGGCTTTATCCTTCATAGTCTTCCTATTTTCTCCTGTGCCCCACCGAGAGGGTGGAGCAAGCGAGCGGCCAGGTGGGTGCTTGGCTGCCAGCCATGGGGGTCATGGGCTCAAACTAGAGCGCTATCTGGAGCAAAAGCAGTTGAAGAAATATATTAGAGCAGCAAGGAAAGCTGGAATCTGTCTCTCTCCCTCCTTCTCCATAAGTCAACCACACAAGCGATCAAGTGCAGTTTGTCGGATTTAAAAGGCACTTGCTGCATTTTGGGGGAGTAAAACAATAGAATTGGCAGATATAACCGCTGGATGAGAAAATGTTTACAGTTCTGTCCTGCAGCGAACTTCTCAGCAATTTTGGTGCACCACACAAGGCAGGTATTTTTGGCAGTACAAAGAGGGGTCAGTGGATCAGGTGAGTGCCATTTGTAGCTGTCATTATTATTACAAAACTATTGTTACCCCAAGAGGCCACAGGTGGGGCTTGAAGCTGCCTTAAGTGCCCCAGTTTTTACTTTACTGGCCTCTTCTGCCTTTCTACGTTATGTTGCTTGGTGAACACCAGCTCTCTGAGTATTTTATGGTAAGAGTTAAGTTTATAACAGTATTTTGTCAAGTAAGAGACAGAAAGAGTGCAATTAATGTAACTATCATGATTTTTTAGTTACTACTTTTTTAATATTGGCACAGTAGATTTGCACTTCTGTGCAATAGATCGAATGGACTTACGCTGCCAATTTTTATATTCAATTAATGAAAGCTATAAAAATACGTTAAATAAACATGTGATTCTTTTCCATCTTCCATGCGAATAAAAAGCATGAATTGTTTATTTGTTTTCCACAGATATTGAATTTCTGTTGACGAAATTGTGTCTGTGGGTATAACCGTGCTGAGGTTGTTTAAAGTATGTTTTTATTTTCTGTAATGATTGATGTGTTAGGGAATCTCGGGAAACTTGCCTGAAGAAATTTTCTTGATAGTCGCAGGAGCAATCCCCTATTCATTGAAAACATGAAACAGAACAATTTTCAGGATCTAAAGAACATTATAAATTAATGGAACTCTTAAAGAGGGATGAGAGTTATTTTGTTTCAAAAAATATTTTCTTGGATTTCTCCTTAATAAAATATGATTTCTAGTATGAAAGTAGATAAAATTGATTTTGTACCAACTGATGCATGTACCTATGGCAGTAATATTATGCTGATGTGCTCAATAAGAGCTGTCTGAGATCAATATAAAAGCACTTAGGGCAATGTTCTTAATTTTCGGCTATGGTGTTTTCAGGCTATTTGCTTTATAATTAACTAAGCCAACAAATTATATGAAGAAAACAATATTAAACTGTGCAGATTTTCTGAGAAGGAAAATAGTCAGATTATTATTATTAGCATTAAAGATGTACATTATTCATCTGTTACAACAAATTCCAGTATTTTTTAATATGAAAAGGCAACTATGGAAACTACTTTAAAGTTTTCTAGAATAATACATTTGGGCTATATCTAATTTGTAAATTGATGTGATTTTATTGTTAACCTCAACATTCAGATCAATCTTTTCTGTTTGATTTTTTTGGGGGTTTTTTGGTCTTATTTATTTTGGTTTAGACTGTAAGGCCTTTGTGATTGGCATCATGTCTTCACGTATTTTTGTTCTGGCGCAATGGTGGTGTTCTGTGGGTAAGAATCTCTGAATTCACTTGTAAGATCAATTACACAGTAATTGTAGTGACTGGTAGAAAACGCTGAATTCCAGTGACCTGGGAAATTTTTTGTTTGTATGTTTGATTTTAGTCACAAGTGAGAAAAACCCCATAATGTGAAATGCAAGTGCTAGTAATTATACTGATGTCAGCTCAAACACTGGAAATGTTTTAAAAAGTCTAACTCCCTGATGAGACGATGGTCCTTGATTCATAAATATTTCTGTTTGCAACAAAAAAATCCCCAAATCATAAAGGAAATAACACTCCAGTACCCAACAGTTCACTAATGCATTGTAACTAGATTTTCTTGGAACAATTAAATTATCCCAGTACACTTTATATTTGAAATTACTAAGAAATCTCTATACCCCAAAATGCAAAAATACTTACAGCTGATACAACCTTCCAGTGAGGCCTGGAACGGTGCGGAGTAATCACATGGCTCCTTTGTGTTTACTCTCCAAAATGTTAACGGGTCTGACTGGGATTTAAATAGTTAGAGTAGAAATGAAATTTTTATAGTTACTATGGGGACTGTGGGGAAACAAGTAATAGCAACCTTACAGTAAAGACAGCTTTAGAAGACAAGTGACATTTAGTTCATAAGAAGTAGCATATGCTTTGCCTACTTTCTTCAGCTGTGGGAATGCCCAGACTTTGGCTCTGTTCCTACAAGATGATCACTGCCCTCAACTCCCCATGGGCCAAGTTCTGCTCTCCTTGTTTACTAAAGTAAATCTAGAGACACCTCATTTATCAGGACACTTACCACCGATTCACGTCAGTGTAGGGTTGCAGAATTTGGGCATTTACTTAGGTTGCTATGTAGAGTGCTTCAAAACACACAGAGTGAGACCCTTAATTTGCCATACATTTGGAAAAGCAAACTCCCACCACGGAAATTAGCATACATCTTTGTAATCTTTTTTATTGATGTGATTGCTGAATCTTACCTCTTTTTACTCCTTCTCTTGTCATAATGTGCCCTTACAGATCAAAGGCTGTGTAAAATACAAAAAATGTGCTTATGAGTAACAGAGTGAGAATATGTCAAGACATACAGCTGGGTGGCTCAGATCAGCACTGGGTTATTTGGAAGGCAATGCCTCCTGGAGCTCATTTGTCTACAAGGCTGTGCCCAAACTACCACCTCTTAGTGCGGGCGCAGCACTGTCCCTCTGCGTGATCTCTCTCCGTGTCTATAGCCTTACCAGCTTGCTATGCCTTACTCTATGCTTTGGAACAGTATGCAGCCTCAGAGAAGCTCAGGGGTTGAAGCATCAATTCTATCTGGCCTGTGTGCCAGAAAAAGGACAGGAGAAAAAGACAGATGGCTTGCTATCCCACACACCTGAAACAAGTCAGCCAGGTATGCTGCAGTTCAGATTTGGGTTTTTTTGGTCCCCATTTAAACTAGAGATTATCAACTCATAAAGAAGAAACTTACTACAGAATGCAATTTTCATTTTGCTGAATTTGCAAAACATTGTTTATGTATAACAATGATCAGAGGTCATTAAAATCTTGTAAATAAATCATACTAATATTGTGGATTATTTTGCTTTCTAGGTTCTTGTCGTGATTTAACTTCAGCAACTGAGTCCCATACAGCCTCTCACTCACTTTCCCCACAGTGGGGTGGGGGAGAGAATCAGAAGAGTAGAGGTGAGAAAACTTGTGGGCTGAGGTAAAGACAGTATAATAGACCCAGCAAAAGCTGTCCATTCAAGCGGAGGGGGAAAAAAAAAAGGAATTCCTTCAGTGCTTCCCATGGGCAGGCAGGTGTTCAGCCATCCCCAGGAAAGCAGCAATGGTGACTTTGGAAGACAAATGCCATGGCTCTGAATGTCCGTCCACTCCCTCTTCTCCCAGCTTTATATGCTGAGCGTGATGTCATATGGTGTGGAATACTCCTTTGGCCAATTTGGGTCTCCTTTTCTGGCCATGCTCCCTCCCAGCTGCTTGTGCACCTGCATGATAGCAAAACATGGGAAATTGAAAAGTCCTCGATTTCTTAGCAATAACTGAAATCATCAGTGTCTTCTCATACCAAATCCTGTCCTAAAGCCAAAACACAATGCTATTCTAGCTAGTAAGAAACTTAACTCTATCCCTGCCAAAACCAGGACAGTTCTATATAAAAGCTACTTAGGAAGTTAAAGAATAGTTATTAGTAGTTTTGTTAAACAACTCTTTATTTTCAGTTAATGCAGCTACTTTTATCCTTAAAAGTAACATCACAACTGCTGGGAGAGTTGTAGCATCAAAGTTCATTGTTACCCACAGCTGAATCGTTAGCAGCCTCATTAAATATCAAGAGCCAGATTCTCAGCTTGCTCAGTCACTCAGACTTTCAGATTTTCAGGGTAAGGTGAGACTTGGTACTTCTGTGGAGTAGGGTATGCAGGTCCGTCTCGTATTGTTCTGGATTCTTTTCTGGTTAGAGTTTTCCTCATTTCTAGTGTCTTCTCTGAGGATTTTTTTTTTAAATTCTCAAAGTTATCATTTGTGCCAGTCACCCAAGGTAACACCATATTTAGAGCTCTAAAGAAATAACATCGTGAATTTTGTGTGTTGCTCAGATATTCAGGTAAATGCGAAGTTTTATTTTTATGCCATCAGCTGGAAGCAGAGACATGTTGTTTCTCCCGACAATGCTTCATCTGCTGTAAGAAGAAAAAAGGTTGCATAAGACTTGTGTTTAATAACTTTCTGAGACAGTCTTCCTACTCACATAGGAAAATCTTCCAGTTTATGAATCAAGTACAATTTAAACAACTTTGACCTCATGTAGAACGTTTTTTCTTGTGGACACATCCTATAACATATGCCAAAGTCTGTTCGTTCTGTGTTTGCAAGTGTAATCCATCACTTCCATTAAGGTTTTATTGTAAAGAAAAAAGAAATCCATGTATTGTGTTGATTTTCTCGGATATAAGACTACTAATATAAATCCTCTATGAATAATTGTTGTGGAATTATACGCTACTGAAACAACAGGGACAGAATTTATAATATCACAGTTATCCATGTTGTAATTATGGAAGTATATATAACCTTAGAGTCAGAGCCTCAGATGTATAGGCTTAAATCTCAATCTTTCTGACATAAATATTTGTGCCTTAGCCACTGGGGGTCAGACTGAAAAGCAGGCACAAGTTGCACATGGGTAAAACTGTGTAACTGTTGCTTTTGTCTGTTTATCGGCTAAGCAGGGGTTGCACTTCTTCTTGTATTTGCTTCAATTTTTTGATTGGATTGCTACAGCTAATGGCTGGTCATGCAGTTAGCAAACGAGTTCAGAGATAAATAAAGATCTAAAGTAGCTCTGGGCATACATCCAGTCTTGAGACCAGTCTTAAAGTCACACAAACTAACAAAAGGACCACTGCAGGTGAGAACCAGCGCTACTCCTAGTCACTATGAGCAGAAAGGCTACCTGACTCAGAACAGAAAGGTCAGCTGCTTGATTTGTACTGTTATTTGGTAGTTACAGTGTTAGATCTCATGAATTTTCTGTTAGGTAAATTACTGCTTCTATAGGTATGCCTATAGTTTTTGAAAAGAAAAAAATAAAACCACTGAAGGGATACAATATAAAATACAAATCAAAATAAAATCATATTTATTTGCAGCAGAGCAGGTCAACTAGTCCTGTTTGGGATTGTGAGGTGGTGTAATTTTAGGATACTTATAGCTACTTTTACAGTTACATATTTTTAGTATTTAACTATACCTGAGTTTGAACCGAAAAATTAGCTGCATTGAATAAGATGCAGCCTCACCTAAAAGTAATTGGATTTAACTGTTACAGAAACAGCTTGAAGTTACCAAAAACACGTGTTCAAAATAATAATTGTTGATAATACTAGATTTAGTTTTATGTCTCTTAAATTAATGATAAAAGTAGTAATTACTTGTTTAATTTATTAACAATAAAGAAGAAATTTAGATATTTGAGCTGCTGTTGAATTGTCAATGCCAATTCCCACAAGGAATGGAAGAAATTCAGTGTTTAAAACCTGGTCAAATTGTTCATTGTCAGGGTGAATTTGGGTGGGACGGCTACAAGAGCAGAGATACAGTGCTCAGAAGCATATAACCTGTAATTTATTTGCGAAGGAGGATGGGTGTAGCAGGTGAATGGTGACTTCTAGTTTAAAATTTGTTTTACAACACACATGCTGTGGACTCAAACAAGCCATGGCCCAGTTCAGACCTGCACAAAGGGGCCGGGAGAACAGATATCCCCTCCAATGAGCCCCTATCTGTGGCACGTCCACCCTAGGCTCAGCCTTCTGCAAAATGTTGCATGCTTGTTTCTTCAAGCCCAACAATAAAAGATTAGCAATGTTGTAAAGAGATAGAATTCAATGAAAAAAGCCCCAAACCCCACCACAGATCTTATGCTGCCCACTTAAGCTGAAATTATTGTCTTTCTGGTTATGCTCTGTACTCACTTCCTCAATACAGAATCACTGTATTGCCAGAAGGTTACTGTCTCACTCAATAAGCAACTATTCATTCTTTCCTTTCAGACTGTTTAATTCATGAAGGGTCATGAGCCGTATTTAATGAACAATGTCTGAGTTACACATTGAACAAAGAAATACTCATTTCTTCTAAAACCAACCCAGAAGACTCTCTTAAACAGCATTTAAGTGCTTTAGAAATAATACAAGTTCATTGCATAATAGACAAACATTATAGGAGCATTGAAAGCTCCTATTTAAGAAGAGGTAACTGAGGCGTCTAGTGACAAAGGCCAAAACTGTGTCAAGTGGCATCTGAACTTTCCATGGTTAATTTGATAAATCTACTCTTGTGTTGCTGGGTGTTGCGGGTTTGGGGTTTTTTTTTTTGTTTTTTTGGGTTTTTTTCTGGAGAGAGTAATGATTCTGTAGTGTTGCACGTGTTTGAAATAGACTGATTGACTTCGGATGCAGTCATGAATGTTCACTAATTCTACAAATGTAGTTCCAACTGTCTCACACTGGGTATGCAGAAAAGGAAGAAGACATGATTACTGATAAAAATTCTTGTTCCACTGGCTCAGCACCCTACCCACGGGCAAGGTTTCTGTCAGCGGTCTATACTAACATTTTCCTAATTGCAAAATCTTTTCCTGTCTATTGCTGCACCATGTACTCCCTTTTTTTTTTTTCAACCAGAGCAATAACTGAAGCAGAGCTCAGATCATTCTCTAGTATACAAATAACGTTCATTCTCAGAATTCTGTTTTTATGAAGTCATATCTAAGTAGTTAAATTGCAGTTAGTCTTTAGCAATAGTTAAAGATTGCAAATCACGAATATTTCTCAAATACGGTATTGAGTTGCCTCCTAGATAGAAACTATATTAAAAAGACAATGATCATCTATAAAATTATATAAGGTGGAAAGAAGAAAAGAGTAAGGAAAGAAGAATCAGAAGAAACAAAAAAAAAATTGTTAAAGAAAAATTGAAATATAAAGACTGATGGAAAATACAGCCCTGTCTGGTCTGAAACCTAATGTCTGCTAGCATTTAATGTGCATCATCAATTTGTATTTAGGTCGCTTGACTCCATGGCAGAGATTGCAGCTAGCTGAAAATAAATAAATAAATAAAAACAGTTGACTAAGGGATTTGAATAATACTGTCATTATTTATCAAACAATTTACTTGACAAATAGTATTTTGGCTGCTGCAGAATTGTTGGACTATTGTAAGAATTATTGGTTGAATAAATTAGTCAATGAAAAATGACAAAAAATCAATGAATAATGTATTTTATAAATAATATTTGGCAAGCTCAACTGTAGACATAATTTTATTTTCCGGATCCTGTATTAAGTAATTTTCTGAAAAAGCAGAAACTGTAGTCAAATCCCCCCCACCCCAATCTCCTTTGGCCAGTTGGGAATTGGAACTAAAGGAACAGATACTGGTTTTGGCTCTCGCAATACTGTTCTCCTAGTTGTACATGAATGAAACTGAAGATTAGGTGCTACCACTAGAAAAAGCGTATTTCATAGAGATCATGATATTAAGGTTAAAGGTATGACAAGTTCTTGTAGCCCTCCACATTTTAAGCATAATGGAAGATCTCGCTTAAAACCAAAACTCAATTTTAATTGTACCTCTTCTACTTTTCTCTTTGGGAAATGTGCAATGATGCTTGGAGACATGCTTTACTAAAAGCATTATTTCTTATAACAATAATCAACCACAGCAATATGAACCAGAGACGAGAATTATACAAAAATTTTTTAAAAGACCCTCATATTTAAAACTTACTTTAAGTCAAATTGACATTTTTAGTAAGTATATTTAATGCAGTAGATTTTTGAGCTGCTTCAACTGAGTAGGTGATGAACTTCCGTTACTCTCTTTTTTTTTTTGTGTGTGTGTGTGTATTCTTACTATAATCTGAGAATGATTATTAATTCTTTAATTTTTTTTAAGCAAATCCAGAAAAAATATAATCTAAAATGAAGGCAGTGTTGGTTAGTTGAAATCACGTGTCACCTTCTTTCTCTCTCTTTAAGAGATGTTGCAAAGATTTCTCTAAGGCATTTTAAAATCAGCTCCAAAGGGACACAGCGTGTTGTTCTGTTTCCATGCAGGCTTCTCTAAAATGCTTCTCTGAAATAAGAGTTATTCACCCCTCAAAGGAGACAGGGCTCAAATCAATGTACGGTTCAAAATGTACCTCTTTTGTAAAGCTAGATGATTAGTTTCAGTTTTCTTGGGCATGAAGTGTTGTAACTTCCTATCCTGTCATCTTCTCAATTCTCTATCAAGCCGCATTTCTTTGGAAATCCAGTGGACAAAACTTGATACAATATTTCGGCTGAGACGTTTTATGTGCTGAATAAATCAGGAGGAAGTCCTCCCATGACTTACAGATGTCATGTCTGTTTATGCACCCAAGTATACTTTCCTTTGTTTCGTGACAGCTTGATATTATTAGCTGATGTTTATTTTGTGATCTGCAATACACTCCAAAATTGAGACTAGTGAGCCAACCCATACCCATTTCACATTAGTGCCTAGCTTTATTTTGCACTTGTTTATGTTCTGCATGACTTACATTATACAGTTGCCATTAGAGGATTGTTTTCAGAGTTTGAAGTGTGAGTAGTGTGTAACCTTGGCCAGGCCAGACATGGCGTTGTCTAGTGACATCTAGAAAACCTCCAAGGAGGAAGATCCTTCTCAGGGTAATCCATTCCAGTGATCCACTGCCCTGATAGTGACAAACATTTTCCTAATGTCTGATATGACCTCCCTCACCTGCAATTTGCTTTTTGCCTGGCACAACTGAGAGGAGTTTGGGTCTGTTATCTTTGAAATACTCTTCAAGTAGTTGTATGTAGTCCTTTAGCCTCCTCTCTGTCACACTAAGCAAGTTCAGCTACCTCAACTTGGTATGATCAACCTCAACTTCACTATGATCTGGGCGCCCAAACTGAGCACTGTTCAATCATTTAAAATTTGAAGTTTGTCTTCTAGAAAATTTGCAGTTCATCTCACTTGTTTTTGTCAATAGATTTCCTATGCATACTGTCTATTCCTCCATTTAGTTCATGAATAAATAAAACATTAACAGCATCAGATCCAGCATAAGGCTGAGAGGAAGCACTCTCAATACGTCTGGCCATTTCAACATCAAACTTTTGCAAAATAGATAGCTTTTTAGAAATTATCTTTTATTATCAACATTATTATCAAAAACTTTTACATTTATTTATATCCTATTCCACGTATGTCAAAAGCTCTGAAATTATTTGATAAAAGTGGAGTGACTTATTTATGATTTGGCACTGAGAACATATTGAAATTATTTGCCTTTGCAAGTAAAAAGACTCTTTTGTTCCCAGCCAGACTTAAAAAGGTCTTGGGACCAAAAAACCTCCTCTTGTATACTTTCTGATTTATCTACAATCACCAGTAGTCAAGACTTTGTAAAAGATGACTGATAAACAAAGGAGCATGTATTTTGATCAGTTGATTCTGTTTGATACTGACGCTGGGAGAGAAAATTACTTAGGGCCCAGATTGAATCTTTGTGACTGAAAAAACAGAAAAGATTTTCTGTTTGGAAACTGGAAAATGTGGTGGTCACTTCATTTGCAAATGACAAGAGACAGCAATGCTGTTTTTACAGAGGCGGTTTCAGAGCTGAGGTTTTCTTCACTTGAAAACTCTCTTAGATATTTGACTAAATCATCAGGGAGCATTGAAGGCTTAGCATTGCTTAGGGTTATTTATTCTCACCAAGTAAGAATATTAAATGGTTCCTGCTAGGTTAGGCTGTCATAATTATCTCTCTTTCACTATATCATGAACAGAAGATGTTAAAGGCATCACATGCTGGTTTGATAAGAAATTAAGGCCTTTAAAAATTGTGAAGAAATTCCTGTATGGATGGGCTGGGAGAGCGTGTTCAAGGAGAACTTAAAACACGTGTATAGATTACTTTTGTTGATTGTGAGGTCCTAGTGTTTTTTTCTGACTAACTGCAGTAGTTTTCAATATGTGGCGATGGTAAATAACAGTTCATGCACTGATTCAGGATGGGAACTTCATCTCTGTTGGATGTTGCTTAGTGAAAGCTTGTTTATGCATCTCCTTATTCAGTACCTCAGTCTCTTCAGATCCAGACTCCTGCTAAATTCTGTACCACTCTCCGGGCTTCTCTGTTATTTAAGATCCTTTCGCAGAGGGCCAGCATATCTGGCTAATTCTGTTCTCCCTTTACCGTTCAGATGTCCTGGTTAGTGCCTGGAGGCATAAAAGATATGAATTCAGCAAGAGATGTAGATCAGAAGAAGAAAAAAAGTGTCAGCGCTGTCAAGCCTCCCGGCCTTGCGGAACTTCATAGGGAAGGGCGGGGATAGCAGCAGAGGTTCGGTCTGTGTGGGGCCTTGGACACCAGCAATGTTTTGTAATGTATGCAATGTCTTAAGTTTTCTGAAGATTCAAATATTTAGCTAACTAAAGTTTTTGCACCAGATAGAACATATCTGAGTGAAACCTAGTGGCTTTTGATGTATGGAAGGACAGACAATACAGTAAAGGAAATTTCTAAAGAAGCATTGCACAGCAGGGGTTAGAGATGAAAAGATGTTTTTGAGGTCTTCGGCTGCCTGTGTGTCTGGCGTATGCTGCAGCTCCCTGTAGGCTGTTTGAGGCCCTGCAGATATTTTTTTCGCATTCTGCATTCACATCGTCTTAGGAAGAAACGGTACATGTAGGATGATGTAATGGTACCTCTGGATTAATTTGTATGAAATGATGGAATTTTCCAGTGGAGTAGACATTTTGTGGCATCTTACTTGGAAGGAGTTCAGTTCTGATATTAACAGTGGAAAAGTGAAATTGTGTAAAGTCTGTCAAAACCTGAGTATATTTTGCTGCACTTTAGTGATACAAGCAGGATGAAATACTGCCTTCATTGCAGTCAGTAAGAGATTTATGCTCGGCTTAGTAAAGTCACCCACAGAGTCAAATCAGGTGTTAAAATAAGCCTTTGGCCTTCTTCGAATTCAGCAATTATTCCAACCACCATCTAAGTTAGATAAAAAATTTAAAAGCATACATTTACGCATCTACTTGTCTGGTTTAGCTGCTATCCTGGTGGAAAGGGTCTCATTCTTGCCTTATTCTCAGGGAGATGAAATACAGAATCATGTTTTAGTGTTCCAGAGCAGTGAATGTTGTCTGAAAAGTCCCAATAGCAACAACTCTTGTTTCTTTGTGATATATAGAAGTATATTTTACCAGTTTCCTTACATGCTAGCTTAACCAAAAAAGTAAACAACCAAACCCAACAAAACCAGACGAACATTCAAGCACAATATCCCAAAATAACATATCGAAACACTACGTTACTCTTTATTCTGTAAACAATGCTGCAATCAGGAAGCAGTTGGCAGAGCAGCTGTCATTAACCTGCGCACGTTGCTAGGTCTTAGCAATATTGGCGTATCAACCTGCTGCATTTGCTAAAACTGCAGTGCTTCTGGCATAGGTCCAAGCAGTTTTTAGGCTTCAGAGTGATGACAAGGGGATTCACTTGCCTGCACAATAAGATGACTGCACACCTTTCAGCTGTCATTGAACATAACAGCTTTGACAAATGTCACAGTCCCATGAAAGCTTGTGGGGTATGTTATCTCACTTTTCCTCTCATTGCATACAGAGCACGTGAAGTGAAAAATATCCAGAGGACCTCTTTGAGGTCAAAAAAGAGTCATCACAGAGTATTAGAAGCTACTTTTTTTTTTTTTTTTTTGGAAGCTGCAGGGTTGGGATGTTTCTTTATTTCAGTGAAGAAACTAGAGACTTAACATAAAATCTCCTTAAATTTGGTGTCTTAATAAGTGTGTGCATTCATGCATGTCATCTCTAATTTAACCACAGGTAGTCTGCCTTCTAGCTGTTATGTTGTGCTTTCAGGATAAGATATAGTAGTTTAGGCAAGTATATTTTTCTCACACTCAGCTGCAATCCTACTAAAATTTAAAAAAAGAAGTGACGGATGCAAAATCCTGTGCAGGCCGTTTAATTTTTTAGGTGAAAACCAGAAACACCCCACATAGGGATACTATGCTTTTAGAACTGTGATGTCCTTGCCCAAAGCTGAAGTCATAAACTGCACAAAATGCATTGTACAGACTTCGAAGGTGAGCTACTCTAATGTAAATAGCATATATATATATGTGCCACTGCTGGACAGCAGGCAATGTGTTTTCATAGGCTTAGCATGAAGAGTAAACAAAAAAATAGACATTAGTTTTCACAACAAACCAAGAGCTTTTCCCATTAAAGTCTAAGTCAAAACTTACATCAACTTCAGTTCTGTCAGAGCAGAGCATTGGTACCTTGCAATGCCAGAACACCTTTCAAAATTTTGTTGTTGCTGTTGCGTTTTCCTCCTAATGTTTCTGCACCTTTCATTATAAAGATCCACTGACTTTTTCTCTCTCAGTTGGCTCAGAAGAAGCATCCTGCTAATGAGAACAGTAGTTTTGAGCCATTCAAGCATAGTTTTCAGCAATGCTGTTCTGAACATTTTTTTTAAAAGATACTATTAAGTTTGTGCTCTGGTTGTGCTGTGCTGCAAAGAACTCAATTTCGTTTACATGCAGGGTAATGAGGGAACATTAACAAGTGAATACAGAAGCTTGCGAGTGTTACGACCATAAAAAAAGGTAGAGAGAAGTGACACTGAACGGTCTAATGGAGGAAGGGTTGAAGTAGTGAAGGGCAAAGCATAGACTTAACAAAATGGAAAAAAAGAAATGATAGGAGAGGATATGGAAGTTGGAGAGGCTACCTTTACTCTCAGAACACCAGCTAATAACTTAGGTTTCACCACACACCTGCAAAGCATGTGAATACATTCACATGTAAATATTTTAATACATGTAAGTACACGTATTAAGTAATAAATAAAGAAAAATGTAACTATATGCAAATGTAAGTAAAATTATTTATGTGTAAAATATTTACAATGACTTACCTTTACGTGAGAAAAGGGGAAAGAGAGAGGGTGAGAGACATAGTGTGCCTCACATAGCCATAATGAAGCTGAGCAGAGAGAAACACATTTTCAGGGTGTTTGTTGACCAGTCATGCAAAGTGTTTGACACATAGGAACAAAGGGGAAGCACAGATAGGAAGGCGGCCTAGAACTGTGCCGCTGGGACAGTCCAAGGGTTGACTTAGCCTCATTGTAACATAAAATTCAAGACCAAGCTAAATATGATTGCTCTATTATTTCAAGGCGAAAAATAGTTTTTATTATATGAAAAAAAATAATGCCAGGGTAGTTGTCTAGTAAACTGAACACTTTCTGGAGTATCTGTTGCTACTCTGACACAACAACATGAACTCCTCTGTAGATTAAAATGTAAATTTTATTGAACAAAACCAGCAACATGCATAAAACGGAGTCTTTCCACTTTTTGGTAACAGCTTGCAGAAACACTGCAATGAGTCACTCAATACTTTCAAGTATCAATCCTATTCTCACCTTCCCATAAAACATCTGTTTGTAGTCAGCCCTTTCCAATTTGGGACTGGAGATGCCTTCACAGTATCAATTGTTGATCTAAGTGATTTTGGTAAATTTAATCTGATCCTATAATCCTAAAACATCCTGGGCTCAGCAGGACCTACTCACTAGTTACTAACAAGGAAACAAACCTGGTTTGTGTCTTTTAAATATATGCAGCCTAAGGAAGAAATGTGTGTAATCACTGTAGTAGCTTAAGAGTTGAGAAGAAAAATGACATGTATACTGACAGCTCTCTTACTACTCTTAGGTACGTTTAGAATCAGAATGAGATTAATTTGCTACTTTAAATAACCCATACAGTACCCACAAGGTATGTTTATAAAAAGTTTATATTGCATTTGCAGCTAAGAGCCCTTCTTGTTGTTTCTGATGGAGTCTATTCGAGTACAAGGGGGTTTTAAATAGATTAAGAATATAAGCATGAAATATAGAACTTCTGAACTAACACAAATTGTCACATTCAAATACATATTACTACAGTCATAGGGTTTTTTTGTTTTATTCATATCCTGGACACTGGAGATCATTTTAATTCAGAATTCTAACAGCTAGCACAACAGAGGTGAATATGGCATTTCTTAGCTAATCTGAGTGAGGAGCTGCAGACGTAATGCACGTTATTTTGTTTTCCTTCATTGTATTTCTGGGCTAGACTGGGAGGTGTCATAACTATCAAGCTAAGGTAGGTGGTTATTCTCCCTAAGTTTCCCCTACAGACAAACCAGAGAGTGTGATCCTTTAGATGGTGATCCGAGGAAGACATCATGTACGTTCCTTCATTGTATCTTAACTATCTCAAATAACTAGAAAACACTAGGAAGGGTACTTGACTCACTTGGCTTTTTAGTTTGGGTGCCTGAAGTTGGGTCAGGTGGTATGAAGACCCTTGTATTACGCCATCTTTAAAACATTGTCACTGCTTCACAGTGGACTTCAAAGGCATGGACAGCAAAAGCATAGCTACAAATGCAATTTAGTGCCATCATACCCTGTGTGATCCAGATAGCAATATCTCTATCCTCCAACTCCAACTGTGTTGCTACGATTCCGCCAGGAAGAACTACAACTGTTGAACTGTATTTCCTTGGAGATATTCAAAAGCCATCTGGCCATGGTCCTCTCTAGGGCCACCACCTTAACTCTAAATGGCCTTGCTTAAGTGAGCGATGTAGGGTTGGACAAGATGACCTCCAGAGGTCTCTTTCAACCTCAATCATTTTGTGATTGTGTAATTCTTAATTGCATGAAAGTGCTTGCGGCATACATTTAGATATTAAGAAATAACATTTTGATTAAATATTAAAACACTTCACATGAAGACTCATGAAGGTCTCATCTGAGCTCCAAAAGGCTGCAAAACCGCCTAGAGCACTGTTTCCACCTACATTCTGCTGCTGACCTCTCGGCTCATTAAGCACAGATAATGTCCCCTTCTACTCAAGGGCAATCAAGAAGCATTGCGTGTTGTCCTGGTTTGGGCCAGGACAGAACCAATTTTCTTTTAGTAAATTTAATTTTTAGTTGAGTCTGTTCTGAGCAGTTGCACTCTCTGAAATTAACTGCGTGTTTTTACAGACAGTGTCTGCTTCTAGCAGTGACAAGGCTCAGTGTTTGTAGTTGGTGCTGGAACATCAGTGGCAATGGTATGCAGAAAGGCTCTTGCTTATAGTTATCCCTATGGAGACCAAGGTCGATGCTTGCTTCTGCTAACTTTCTTATGCGCTGGAACTGAAAGAGCGGAGAAGGGGTCACACCCTGTGGTGCAGAGGAGCGGGTCGGACAGGTGACCCAAACCTGACCAAAGGGAGTATTCCATCCCATACGCATCATACTCGGTATAAAGCTGTGGGATCACGAGGGTCTTGCTCGCTTCTTCTATGGCCGGCGTCCAAGGAGGACTCTGCCTGATTCTTCTGCCTTTAATTCCAATCCGTGCATTCCTGAATCCAGCTCCTGCCTGCTGCTGCTGAGTACAGTCCGGGACTTTCCCAGGGCCTGCCCCGCAGCACCTGGGTGACGTATTTGTCATCAGTGGAGGGAGCTCGATATCAGTTTTGTACATATTTATACGCTTGTATATATTTCATTATTATTTCTTCCTATTATTATTATACATTATTATTGTAGTTAGATTAAAGCTGTTTAAACTTTTCCAACCCATAAGTCTCTTTCCCTTTTCTCTCCCCCCCCCCCCTCCCCATTTTGGGGAGGGAGAGGGAGTTAACAGAGAGTGTCGTCCATTTAGTAGCCAGCCCAGATTTAGACTGTGACACGTGCATTTTGATTGCTTCTACTAAGATGTCTGACCAAGCACTGCATTATATGTTAACACTAACCTTTAAATTATTTGAGAATTATAAAGTTCAGCGTATACCACAGAGACTGAAATCTACAAATTAAAAATAAAGAAAATATTTCAGGGACAGTATCATGACTTACATTTATTAAATGCATGGTAATGGTTAATGGTAACATCCTATCATGAGCAACTGAGGGAGAATAGAGATTACACAGAATATGTGTAGCTACTAACACCATAGTATTTATATTTCTTTCCAGAGACAATTTTAATATTTGTTAATATTAAAACCTACTCATTTTGAGCCAGTTTTGCTTGTGGATTTGCAGAAATCAGATATCCATGTTCCGTATTCCTGAACAGCAAAGAACATTTTTGTAGTAAAGCAGGAAAAGATTAGTTGTCTTTTCTAATTCATGGATAAATTGATGTAACTTATGGCGCTGTAGCTTAATGACAAATAAATGTGTGGCTGATCAAGTGTGTGCTGTTGAAAAGCAGACAAAAAAAACGGGTTTTTTTCTTTGCTTTTCCAAGGAGCATACAGTATATTCTGACTTCACAGATTAACTAAAACAAATGTGGAATGACGCACAAAATAAAAAAAATAAATCTGTGACCTACTGCTTAGAGAAAAAGCAGACAGTATTTTGCTTTCATATTTAGGGGAGCTGTGCCTGCTAGTTGTTGTGAAACATACGCTCTGACAGCGTGAACAAAGTCAAAGACAGTGCAAACATCTTCGCATTAAAACCAAAATAAAAACTACCCGGATCATAGTATTTTCTGGTTTCTTTGTTTTCCTTCGGACGTTAATAACCTGGAATGACTTAAAACTGGAAACCCCTCTTTCCGAAGGCTCCAGCTGCCCTCTTTAACCTTCAAAATAAAAGGTAAAATCTAGAAAACATATTTCTGTTGAACCTTGGAAAGATCGTAACACCTAAGTAATTTCTTCATCCATAGCCTTTTCATTTTTTCTTTAACTTGTCTTTGCCTCATTTAATCCATAAACTGGTTTGTGTAAAGAAAAATGAACTGCAGTTGGAAAAGTTAGAAAGATCAAAAAATGAAGAAAGTAACTTCTCATGGAAATGGGAAGATGTTATTTATCTTGCGCAGCACAGCTGGAGTGCTCTTGGGGGCAGAGAATGTTCATGCTGAAAATCCAGTGGAAAAATCAATAGCGGAAGGAAGATCATGCTTTTATCATTTTAATGATCGTATACTCAGCAAAAAGTGTAGACTTCTGACTAATAGCATGATCATAAGTGAGAACGGCAGATACTGGAAAGAACAGCATAATGTCTATTGAAAACTTTGGATTTTATTTTCTACACCTTTATATGCAGAAGGTCTGCTTATTATCTATGAGGAAAGTATTCATGACTAGAGACCATGTAGTGTAATAGAAAGATGTTTATGATTAATTGGATTCAGACTTCTAGGTAGGAGTAAAAAGTGTGTGGGGCAAGTCCTCTTCTAATTGGGATGTGAGAGTTTTGCCAGCAACCAGATTGCAAGTTGTCTGTGGCTTTGATGTATTGTATAAAAATAGCGAATCATGCAAAAGAAAGGCTCTTTCAGGAGACCAAAACTTGTGTCTCGAAGTAGCTTTGTATCAATGAGAAAATCTCCTCTGATCACTCAAACTCCTTTCCTCCACACAAACCTAGTACAACACCAGATCTTCATGTAATGCCTTAGCCTTGCTTGCATCTTCTTCCTGTTCTAAAGGGAAATATGTATTTTTCAGCATCATGTAGGAAACATAGGAGGCCTCTACAAAATAGCTCATAAAGAACTCTTAGTTCGTGATAAATGATGCCAATTTTATAGTTACTCTGCAGAAAAATATGCAAATCCCTTTACGTGAAGAAATGATTGTGTTCGATCTACCATTGTTTACTGAAGAGATATACTGGAAAAGAACATTGCTAGAATTTCTAACATCTGATTTCTCAAACAGTCTGTGATGCTGCCAGGCATTAATTATATTTAACTGGGAAACTTGTAAAATAATGATTTTTTCTGAAACATTTAGGAGATTAATATTTTAGTTTTATGAATAGGCAGGTTTATTTTAAGATTTATTTTATAATCTCTTTTGGTAATAAGTTAAATTCCACTTAAAAGTATGTATCAAAGTTATGATAAATAGAGGCATTTTTTAACTCGCACTATCCCTCTGTTGGCTGTTATTGTGTGTTTACTTCAGCCTTCTTATTTTGGGCCACAATTTGACTAAGTGACAAGCAGATAGGAAATCAGAGTCCTGAGTGAAGTATTTTGAAAGAGAATTCGGGAAAGAAAAGCAGCTTTTGAAAGATTGAACATAACCTTGAAAGATTGCTAACTCCTTTCCTAAACTGCAGGAGACCTTGAGAGAGAGAGAGAAAAAAAAAAGAACAGGATCAGAAGGGCAGAGAGATACAATGAGCTTTTCCTCCACTTGCAGAAAGATGGATCAGCTTGGCTTTTCACATCCCTCATTCAAGGATAACAAAATCCTACTGTTAATGCAGACGTTGGACCCATCACAATAGTAATATTGCCTTTGAATGAAGGAAAGCAAAGTTACTCCAGTGGCTTTAAGACAAAAAAAATTAATTAACTTCAGAAGTTTATTTTGCTGTGCTGTTCCATCAAATCAGGGAGTTTCCAAATCCCTGCTTAAGTCTTTCCTGTTTTTCCAGACTATCCACTACCTGATCCTCTGATGCCTCACTTATAATACAGTCAATATAAATACTACAGAACACATCAAGGCAAGAAGTACAGAGACACTTCCAAAACAGAGTCAGCATGGGTCAATAACACTTTATTAGGTCTGGCTTAGCATGAGATATGTAGGGCACAAACTAGCACATGCAAAGCCACTTAAGTGTTACTGCCCTGTGTTTCCTATAGCCTCAGTCCTGGGAAGACTGACCAGTTTCAGAGCAGGATCAGTGCTCTCCGCAGCAAGTTTGTCCTTCTGCTGTAGCTAACACAGAGCTGAAGTGAACACTGTGAAAAAAATTGACAGATTTTTGTTTTTGAGCCAGTTAAAATTTACCTGGGCTTATTAAAGAAGAATTGATGTCCTGGCATAATTTATATTGATATTTCTGTAAATACTCATGTCTATCTAAGAATGTAACTCAATATTTAGTATAAAATGAATGGAAACACAGAGTTACTGTTAGGGATATATTACTGTGATGAGAGATACAGGTAAAGAGAAGATAATGTGAAACATTCTGGATTTTTTTTTTTGTCTTTTGAATCCTAGCTGAAAACCAAATCAAACACCAAAACTAAACAAACACTCCCCTGTTTAACTCATAAAAAAAAACCACCACATTTTTTTTCCTACAATAAAGCTTAATTATAGCATTCTCCAAACTTTTCACACAAGTTTAAATTTCTTTGATCTTCAGTGTAAACTATAATTCTGTTACATTGGTTTCTAATGTTTCTCTAAAATAATTTTTTTCTAAGCAAAGGAAAACAGATTCAATACCTATTTGAAGGGAAATGATGTTGTGTTTGATTTTGGGTGTGGTGATAACTACTCATTAGCAGCAATAAATATTTCAGGATAGCTCATCAAGCATTTCAAGTTCTTGGCCTCCCTAACTCCCTAACATGATATGTGCCCTGTTTAAATTAATGCCATACACCAGGCATAGACAAGTTTCTCAGGCAATGTGAACCAAATTCATCCAATGAAATCAATTGACCAAAGCTAGATGAGAATACAAAATTTGAGGTAATCTTAACACTGATTTAATTTTTAAATAGTTAATTTACAACCTTTCTCATCCACTTTCCTTGTTTTAATAAATACAAAATAATGAATAGTATCATACTCCATCTATCTTATTCATAAACAAAATGGGCAACTGTGAACGAATTATACAGAACTCCATCAGATGATTTGTTATTTCTGTTAGTTCCTATTGATTCAAGTGCCATGGCAGACACAGCTTCTGCATCTTCTTTTTGTCCCCTGCCTGTCTCAACATCTTTATTTTCCCTGTCATACCTCTTCTCCTATCTCATGTCCTATATCCTGTGGTATGTGAGAGGAGGAACTCGACATTTTTTTTCCTTCAGGGTTGGAACTAAGGAAAATAAGGTGATGGTGATGCAGAGCTGCAGAGGATGTATACAGAATGTATACAGAGATGTATAAAAAATTATCACAAAGAAGGAACATACAAAAATAACACAATAGCAAAGTAGGTGATAGCTGCGCATGAAAGAGTTGCACATACGTAGTTGAACATAGTCAGCAAGAAAAACCAGCAAAGTTTACAAACAAGCCCAAAGACAGACCCAGGCAGGTCAACAAAGAGGAGAACCAGAACTGCACGTGTGAATTAGATACTGTAAGGATATCAGAAAGATGGTGGGCTAGTCACTAAGAGTGGAACTCAATTAATAAAAGTTAAAAAAACCCAAGAAACACTATAAAAGATACTTGTGCTGGTTTTGGCTAGGACAGTGTTAATTTTCTTCATAGTAGCTTGTATTGTTTTGGATTTATGCTGGAAACTGTTGATAACGCAGAGATGTTTTCATTATTGCTGAGCAGTGCTTACACGGAGTCAAGGCCTTTTCTGCTTCTCACACCACCCCACCAGCGAGTAGGCTGGAGGTGCACAAGCAGATGCGAGGGCACACAGCTGGAACATCTGACCCCAACTGACCAAAGGGATGTTCCATACCATATGGTGTCAGGCTCAGCACATAAACCTGGGGGAATAAGAAGGAAGGGGGAGGGCGTTTGAAGTGACAGTGTTTGTCTTCTGCATATGGCTTTTGCTTTACCTTTTAAACTGTATTTATCTCAACCCACGATTTTTCCCATCTTTACTCTTCTGATTCTCTCCCTCATCCCACCATGGAGGAGAGTGAGCGAGTGGCTGAGTGGGGCTTGGTTGCCAGCTGAGGTTAAACTGCGACAGTGTTCAATGAGGAATGAGCATAAAGAGCTGAAAAAACACAGATGGAATGGAATGAAAGCTTAATAATGGCAGAATTGGCCTGGATGAAAATACTCTTTAAAAAGATAAACAAATTGTAATGGTCATGGCAAGACTTTTTTTTTTTTTTTTTTACATCTTCTGACCTAGATTTTCCACCCATTTTCTTCACCAAATAATCGCTGAACAAAATAGAGATGACCCTGTATTAGACTCAGTTTTGGCAAGAAGTAACAGAGTTATTGGTTGAAGATAATATGGGTTTAGGTGACAGTAAGTTAATCCATTTTTTGAATTCAAAGGAGGAAAAAATATGTGTAATTAAGGTACTCAAATTCAAAAGATGATATGTGTGTTCAAGAAACTGGAAATCTCTTTATGCTAAAGAGAATATGTATAAAATATGAAAATGTGATATGCCTGGCAATCTTAATAAAGGTGCATTTACCGCCTATAGTAAGTTATAATTTTAAAATCATGGTTTATTCAACTATTACTGTTTTCCCTTTTAACCTGGAAATAAGCATTTCAGGTTGTCTGATTCTGTACTGAAAACTCATCATATGAATCTCACCACTTTCTTTACTTTCTCTAGTGCATTTATGGTGGTTAACTATTGTTGGCATAACCAGATTGCTTCCAATTGTTTAGAAAAATGTGCTGCTGTTATAATTGCTAACTATATATAATTTCTCACTGTTCTTACGTGGAATCAATTTTCATGACAGTTCTGGACAATCATGTCTTCAACTTTTCTGAAGTAAACTTGAATTTTAATACTGGATTCCTAACTTCAAAAGCATGAATCCTTCCAATACTCAGACTGAGAGCTTTAGATTTAATCCACTTACTTGTTGCTGAAAGGTGTGAGAGGGTCAGGAATGAAAATATGGATATTGTGCTAATGCTGGCAGTTTCTATTCTGCATCTATTGCTTTCTCCAGACTGTGGATGAACTCAGATAAAGTATACCAATTTATAATTCTAAAGTGGTCCCATGGGTATCTTTTTCTTTTGCATTTTGTTATGTATCTGCAATGATACAGTTTTCTGGTTCCCTTTACATTGCTAATGTAGCAGACTCTTTTTCACTGTAATTGTCACGCTGTACATCAGGAGTGCATTAGGATTTGGGAACAGGCCATTGTGTGCATCCTTTATGACACCTCTCACCTCAGCTAATGTATACTTCGATCCCGCGAGTCCGAGCAAGATGTGAAACAAAGCACAGAGAGTTATTTTTTGGTTTAACAGAACGTCATAGGAAAAAGCTTGGCAAGTGTCTCAGGAGGCCAGTTAATCTGCTCATCCCAAAGACTGCAAGGATATTACAGAGGACTCCATGCAGAGAAATATGTGGATAAAATTCTGTGTGCCGCACTCTTAATAGACATTTTTGACAGACTCTCCAATGCATGATTATACTTTTTAGTTGTGGTTATACTGTCTTATCAAAATGCACAAGATAAAACCTTTAAAAGTAAAGATTAATGTGTTAAGGAAAACATAACTCATCATTGCCTAATTTGTATCTTTTTCTTACTATTTATTTTACAAGATGTTCTCTCAGCATAGCTTTTTATGTAATTTTGAAAATTGTTAGTTCCTCTGGTCTACAGCAGTTTTTCTGTCTAATTTGATTAAATTTCACAGGAAGGAATCACACCGTTTTAGCAACCTTACATGATTCAGTATTTTCAGTGTGAAGACAAATATTTTGAGTATGGGGAGGATTTTGAGGCTTTGTTTTGTTTTTGTTTGTTGAATAAGAACACAATTTAAAATAAAATACTGGAGGTCTTCTTCTGATGTCTATTTATCAATTATGTATTTAAGCTTATACTACAGTAAAATACTATTTTCAAGTTAAAGGTGATTAAGTGTCAGCAGATCTTTCCAATTTTAGTTGTTGATGAATATGAACCCATATACATTTCTTAAAGAAATATGCAATGTCTTGAATATCATAAAGTTGACCTCTCTAATAAAAATGTTTGATTGCCATGCATGGGCTTCTTCCTACATTGCTGTTTGCCATTACTTCTGTCACATCAGCTTTTGATGGAATTAAGTGATATTTACATATTTACAGCTGTGTATAATTTATTATACATCACTGAGTTTTGTGACATTTTTCTAAATAAACTAATTGATACCTGTATGTATCCTGATCAGGAGAGGTGGATTTAAGATACTTTTGAATAAGATTGTAGCATGGAAATTCCATTAAAATGTTAATAAAATAAAAACATCTGAAGTAAAAGTAAGCAGAAACAGAGTCGATCATGCTATACTGTATACAATCTAATAGCCTGCACCTACGTTCTGTATGGTAATGGAACTGAGAACATATTAAAATAATAATTCTGGACAATGTTAATAGTTGTATTAAACAGAATTATTAAATATTTACTTAAAACACTTTTTATGGTACTAAATTATGATATGATTGTAAAATGTTACTTACTATCACGTAGTAGATCTGAATAATACTCACATCAGATTTAATTTATTGTTCCAATAATAAAAGCATATGCTAAAAATTATTCTGCAGTAAGAGACATTATACCATAAAAATCATATCAAGTATAATTAGATGGGTGTTGCAATAGAAAATCAATGTTATTTTTAAATTCTTCCCTATATTTAACTAACATGTAAATGGAAATGACAGTATTGCAGTAACCAGTAATACGAAAAAATAGGAGTTGGAGCAAGTAACAACTTGTCTGGGTTTGACCCACTGCAGTACTCCATCCCATACACATCATGCTCAGTATAAAGCTGAGGGATCACAAGGGGTGCTCCCTCTCCCTTTATGCCCAGGGGCCCGAGAGCACTGATGGGCTCTAACGGCCCTAAGCAGCCTCACCTGGTGCTTCCACCCACACCCGTGGCCCAGGAGCCTATTTCAGCCCAGTATGGGGCTGTTAGTAGGGGTCCTGGTGATGTGGCAGGATGCTGTTCTCAAGCTCTACCCAGGTCCTTGCTTAAGCATCTGAGGAGGACTCTACCAGATCATTCTGCTTTTGATGCTGAATCCAGCTCCTGCCTGCTGCTCAGTACAGTCTGGAACTTTCCTGGCGCGTGGCACGCAGCGTCTGGGTGATGTATTCATCATTGGATGTGGTGGGGAAGCTTGATATCGGTTTTGTGCATATTTGTATATTTGTATAGATTTCATTATTCTTTTTCCTGTTATTATAATACACAATTATTGTAGTTAGATTAAAGCTGTTTTAATTTTTCCAACCCATAAGTCTCTTTCCCTTTTCTCTTTCCCCCAGTTTTGGGGAGGGAGGGGGTTAGCAAAGAGCGTCTGTTGTTTGTTTAATAACCAGCCCAACTTCAAACCGTGACACAACTATAAAGGGAATGTGGTGGCACACAACCATATGAGCATTCAGCATAACATACAAGCACTGAAGATAACATTCAGTATCTCTTGTTTTCCCAAAACTTTTTAAATAGGTATAAATGGAACAGAGCATTGACAATGGGCGTACCATCTGATGGTGTATTAAACACTTGTATAGTTTGCAAAAAGAAATACAGCTTCAGAAGAAAAAAGGTTTCGTATCATGTTTGCTGAACATTATATGACTCATATTATATAAAGCCTTCAGCTCAGCCACTTTCAAGTCTCTAGAATAGTTTTTCCATGAAAATATGCCAGAAAAAAGGGACCAAACTTCAATGGAGTTGACTCTTTATGGCTGTTAGCAGCTTTGTGTGAGATGTTGGCAAATAGAGTGGGCTGTAACAGTCTAAACAAGTAAGTACCAAACCTGTCCACTGTACCCTTTGGTGCAGAAAATTACAGCCAGCTCCAACTTTAAAAATGACCATATTGCTTTCCTACTTTTTGTTTTGGTTAGCTTACTGCTCCTTTCAAAAAAAGCATGAGAGAGAAAAAAATAAGGTGCGATCATAGGGAAAAAAGGATCTCTTTCATTCATCATACAAATGCACATACATGTACCTGTGTGTGCACTCACATACTGGTTTTATTCNAACTTTCCTGGCGCGTGGCACGCAGCGTCTGGGTGATGTATTCATCATTGGATGTGGTGGGGAAGCTTGATATCGGTTTTGTGCATATTTGTATATTTGTATAGATTTCATTATTCTTTTTCCTGTTATTATAATACACAATTATTGTAGTTAGATTAAAGCTGTTTTAATTTTTCCAACCCATAAGTCTCTTTCCCTTTTCTCTTTCCCCCAGTTTTGGGGAGGGAGGGGGTTAGCAAAGAGCGTCTGTTGTTTGTTTAATAACCAGCCCAACTTCAAACCGTGACACAACTATAAAGGGAATGTGGTGGCACACAACCATATGAGCATTCAGCATAACATACAAGCACTGAAGATAACATTCAGTATCTCTTGTTTTCCCAAAACTTTTTAAATAGGTATAAATGGAACAGAGCATTGACAATGGGCGTACCATCTGATGGTGTATTAAACACTTGTATAGTTTGCAAAAAGAAATACAGCTTCAGAAGAAAAAAGGTTTCGTATCATGTTTGCTGAACATTATATGACTCATATTATATAAAGCCTTCAGCTCAGCCACTTTCAAGTCTCTAGAATAGTTTTTCCATGAAAATATGCCAGAAAAAAGGGACCAAACTTCAATGGAGTTGACTCTTTATGGCTGTTAGCAGCTTTGTGTGAGATGTTGGCAAATAGAGTGGGCTGTAACAGTCTAAACAAGTAAGTACCAAACCTGTCCACTGTACCCTTTGGTGCAGAAAATTACAGCCAGCTCCAACTTTAAAAATGACCATATTGCTTTCCTACTTTTTGTTTTGGTTAGCTTACTGCTCCTTTCAAAAAAAGCATGAGAGAGAAAAAAATAAGGTGCGATCATAGGGAAAAAAGGATCTCTTTCATTCATCATACAAATGCACATACATGTACCTGTGTGTGCACTCACATACTGGTTTTATTCCTGGTAAATATAAAATGCAGTGGAGATGGGAAGGTCTAAATTTTTAAAAAAGCAGAATTTCCAGAAATGGTTAATAAGTTTCTGTTAGCACTAAAGCACATTAAAGCAGATTTGTAATTGCAACATTTTTTATTTAAAAACAAACCTGGAAAAATACTATCCTGCCAATTAAATTTCTATGTGCTTTGAACATTGTTCAAGACTGCTATGTGCTCGGATACTAAAAGTCGAATAAATACGAGAGATCCTCTTTTGGACCATGTAACAGGTTTAAATATATTTCATTAAACCAAAATTGATTCCAGTCTTCACAATCACCCACTAATAGCTGCATGAGAACAACCACAGTCCTTCTTGTAAAGTTCTTCGTGAAGCAGATTGTATAGATCATTTTTCAAGACAAGAGATTAGACTAAATGCTGGTTTTCATGCCTTAATTGTATCCATATGTAGTTTATCACTGAAATCTGACAGAGGAAATTTGAGTACTGAAGGTTAAGTTTGAAAGGTAATGTTATTATTCACAACACATAAAAGGACTTGGTATCCATGGACACAAATAACTCATCTGAAAGATATCTGGAAAACAAGTCTAGGAATTTTTTTCTGAAGTGTTATTTTTTCATTGGGAGCTGAATATGTATCTCCTAAGAATTCGGGCTTGATACACAGATGACTCTGTGTCATGTGCATAACTAACTGATTTAATGTCTTTGCTGATGTGTAGGGCTACTTCAGTAATTTTGCAATACTAAGGAATATTAATTGGTCATTGTTTGCCAGGTCAAGGTAATATATTTTGTAAAATGATACTATAGTTTTAAAAGTGAACATTTTGAGATGAAGAGTAAAGAAATATCAGTATTGATCATGGAAAGTTACAGCTGAGCAAAATTCTTAGTTTGGAAGATGTGAGCTATTATTAAATTGATGGTTATGTTATATGCTGATAAGAATTTGACAAATAATTAGGATGATATTTTGAGATGCGATTCATTACCATGATCAGTGTTGAAGATATGCAAATGGAGCTCAGTTCAAATGTAACCTTCAGATTCCTCTACCAGAATTTGATCTAAAATGTCTATTTGTTCATATATCTCCTGAAGGAACTAAAAAGACAAAAAGTTTGAACTGTGGCTGAATCTATCTCCAAATTGCATTAGCCAGGGTACCTATTAAGTTTTAAAAGGACAGTTTTTGAAACTCGTGGTTATTATGATAGTGATTGGACAAAATCCCCAGAATAGATAGATGGGTGATCAGTGGCAACTGTTAATATTTTCTAAAATGTTTATTGCCTGAGGTTCCTTAAAAACTCTGTTCTTCAGCATTTAAAGCACAAGGATCGTGCCAGCTTCTTAGGATATTAAGAATATTTTGCATTATATGTGTTTCGCATAGTATGCAAAATACTGATTTTCAACACAATAGTCAATGAACCTTAGCATCAAACACAGTAAAAATGTGTAAAATTCCCCCTTTTTTTGTAACTTGAAACCCCTTTTTTATTTTTAAACATAAAATAAGACCAAAACTATGCTTAAATCATAGAATCATAGAATGGTAGGGGTTGGAAGGGACCTCTAGAGATCATCTAGTCCAACCCCCCTGCTAAAGCAGGTTAGCCTAGAGCAGGTTNTCTTCCTGAGCTTTCCTATGAGGATGTTGTGGGAGACAGTGTCAAAAGCCTTACTGAAGTCAAGGTAGACAACGTCCACTGCTCTCCCCTCGAGAAGCCGGGTCAACTGCTTGGAAGGCAGCTATGCTCACCACTATACCACCAACGCAAATAGCTCCTTGGTTCTGCTTAAACTGAAAAAAAAAAAGAAAAAAAAAGAAATTAAGTTACCTTTGCACCTCTCAGTGCTGCAAGCTGAATTATGAAAAGAATTTCAGCCATAAATAGAATACAAATCAGTTATTTTTGTATCACCCCTACGTGTCACCACAAAGCACTTAATGTAGTCTGCAGTTTGTGGTTGACTACGTAAAGCTTTCAAGTTAAGATTTAAATCAAGAAACTGGTACAGTGAATATGTAAAAATTAGAAGGAGAGTTTCATATTCACTGGTCATCACTTTTTTATAGGACTTTGTGCTTAAAAATAAGTCATTGCTCAGCAATGAGTGGGAGATGAGTTTAGATGAAACAGTAATGATTTTTGTTTTAGGGACCTAAAAGAAAATGAAATGAGATTTAGTGAAGGCCAGAATAGGAAAATATGTACTCTTACATATGCGTATAAGTTTGCAACATATCATTAGCAAAAGTACTTGTGCAACTGTGACTTATTTTTATATGAAAATAAATCAGCCTAAAATAATAATGAATTCAACAAGTAATGACCAAGTCTTTGATGCAGATGACTAGACCTATTTCTTCAGGCACAAGCTTGAGCTCTTAGAGGAAAAGAGATTAGTCTGGTTTTTTTCCCATTGCTGAATTTTTCCTGCAATACATGAGAACAACAGAAAAATAAGCAAGCAGGACTGAACCTTTCTAGCAATGTACTTGCTTAACGGAGCATAAGGAACTGCATCTTTTGCCGGGGGGAAAAAAGGGTTATAAGTAGCTTCAGAGGCATGATTTATGAAACAAGAAAAAAAACCTGCTGGAAATAACTATGCCCGAATCTGGGAAAACATGCTAAAGAACAAAGGAAAAAATACTTTCAACTATAAATTATGACAGCTTCATATTTGACAAAGGACTATATGTGTATGTAATATTATTTAATTTTTTTTTCACGTAATTATATGAAGATTATTAAGGGACAGGAGCATCTCTTATACAAGGAGAGGCTGAGACCTGGGACTGTTTAGTCTGAAGAAGAGAAGGTTCAGGGACACCTTATCAACATGCACAAATGCCTAATTGCGGGAGTACAGAAGGCAGAGTCAGACTCTTCTCAGTGATGTCCCCGTGAATGGATGAGAGGCAGTGGGCACAAACTGAAATATAGGAAATGTCACTTAAAAGAAAAAAACTTATTTTCTGTAAGGGTCATTGAACATTGGAACAGGTTGCTGAGGCTGGCTGTAGAGTCTCCATCCTTGGAGCTATTCGAAGCCTGACTGGACATGGCCCATAGCAACCTGCCTTTGAGCAGGTTGAGCTTGCTCTGAGCAGAGGGTTGGACTAGAAAATCTCCCTTCCAAACTCAGTGGTTCTGTGACACATTTTATATTACTATGGATGAATAAGCATTCTAAAAGAGAACTTGTCCTGGCAAAAAAAATGTAGAATTGGCTAGTTTCCATTTGTTATACTTGCCAGTTAGATGAATTGCTTGCGTTCTTTATTTCTCTTACTTGAAACTCACCCTGCCCTGCCAGTGATTGCAATGACAATGAATTTGTCTGACGTGTTTTGATTTACTCTGGCAATAATCATACACAAAATATTGTACTCTCTGCACAAGAAACTATGTGTCTTGGGAGTTTTTGCATAGCTAAAGCATCACAGGCTAAGTCAGCAAAGGCCCTCTGACTGTCAGAAAAAATTACTGTGCTGGAGATCTTAGTTTTCTGCTGGGCACAATCCTCCTATGAACAAGCTGTTCAACAAAACTATAGCTTCATACACATATGAAAAAAAGTCAGAGTTGTTTCTAAGAAATGAGTCCATCATTTCTAGCACTTCGATTGGAAGAGAGGAGTGGTTATCCTGACACAATCTGCTAAACTGTGATCAACCTAAGCATTAACCGACTAACAGGAATATCAATCAAGTAACACTGTACATAAGCTATGATGTAAGAATACTTTTTAAATATCTGAAGTTGTCTTTGTGTTCAATGTTTAAGCACTCATTTTTAACCACTGTTCAGTCTTAATTTGAGAACACATTTGCCTTTTGGAAAACATTTATAAGCATCTGAATAAGTTTGGCCTTAACACAGGAGGAAAGTAAGTTATAACTACTTCTACTAGTCTAGAAGAGGAAAACGCATTAGTCAGTTGAAAGAAGTGCTTCTGTTTGGCACAGTCTGAGAGAGAGTGAGAAATAGAGATTCTAGTCATCCTGGAGACATAAACCTGATTTGGATGGTCTAGCAGACTTAGATTCTTATGTATGTACGTGAATGGTAGGAAAACCCATATTCCTTCATATAGCATTTTGCCTGCTAAATTTCTAAAGGAGTTCTCTTTCCCATTCTTTTGCAGGTCAGTGTGTGGCCTCAGTGTGTTTTATGTCACGGAGAAGTATGTGTATAAAGTACACGTTTAAAATCGAAGTTAATGTTTAGTAGAAAGGGCTATGTCACCCTAATAAATTCACCAAGGCACTCACACCTAGCATGTAAATATGCTGCTTCATTTTCAGAATAGTCACTGGGGCAAGTCAGCTGACACTAGCACTAGCAAACAGTTCTTGTTTCCTGGCACAAGGAATAGCTTGGGGCAGAGGATGGTACCACTGAGCAGTACGGCCAAAGCCACGTAATTTTTCTACACTGCCTTTCTCTCCCATACACAGGTCTCAGTATAGGCTGCCCCACCATGCACTGCTCCACACATGCCTTCATCACTCTGGATGCACACTGTGGTGTCCTATTATGAAAAAACCCTATTCCTGAGAACTGCAGAACCTCCCCCCTCCCTAATTTTCCTTAGCTTGCTCCAGGGACCTGGTGCTAATGACAACGGGCATGGGGAGAAGACTGCAGTCCTGGCCTTCATTTGAAGTAAGCTGTCTCGGGAGCGTGGGGAGTTTATCCAGTGGATCTCATTTGGCACTTACATGGAGGCGGCCTAGTGCACGGCAATGGAGAGTTTCAGTTCTATGGTTATACTTAAGAGGCTTAAAGTGGTCTGTTCCAAGGGCAAGCCTCAACAGGACTGACCCTGTATAACTTGGGAGAGTTGCCATAGGTGCTCCAAATTGCAAAGGAGACCCAGCTGGAGGGCTAGAAGCCCCCGATTATTCATGGCCTTGCAGTGGCTCCCATTCTTGATGCTCCTCCCTTCCTGGATTAACATTGTCCTGAAGAAGCACCTTACCTCCTAAGGATGAAAGTGAAGGTGCTGGCAAACTGCCATCTTCTGCACTGTGGCTACCATCACCCATTCTACTGAGCCTTGTAGTGGTATCAGCCCGCAAACTCAGATCTGGTAAGAGAAAAACGCTTTTGAAGCATGCTTCCAGGGAAGTGGACTAAAGCAAAAAGATCAGAATAGCTGCGAGCTTTCATTACAAGATGTTTTTTAAAGACAAACTTAATTTTGATGCAGTTTAAATTATAGAAGTGGAATTGTATTAAAGATAAGTTTGATTTATTACAGTTTAAATTCTGCCTACTAGAGGATGGAAGAGCTACTTTTCATTGAAAAAGCAAGAATTTGCTTTTATATTTTACCTGAACGATGTAATAAGTCTGACTTAATAACTACAGACTGACAAAATGATATATGTTGGCTATGACACAGGTAGGTTATTCTACATTAACTTCAAAAAACCCCATGTTAAAATAGTTCCTTTTTTAGTTGATTTTACACTATAGAACTGTACTGAGCATCCTGTAAGTGTCCATTCATTACATTTACTGTCAATTGTTTCACGTGAATAATTTACAGCAAATGATCTACAAAAAAAACAATACCAGACTTCCGAATTTGCAAAGCCATTGGATCTGCAGAAGTAAAGCTTTTATATTAATTAGAAATAGATCTTACTTTTCCCTTGCCATGTAAAAATTATAAAAGACAAAATCCTTTCCGAGTCTTAAGAATTACAAGTACTTATTAGTTATTTACTAAAATATAGTGCGTTGTCCTAGCATTGCTGCTGGCATTGATGTTTATATGAGGATGGTGAGATCTGATGCATAGAGTTTTAAGAGTCCTTTGTTCTGTTCTTAGAATGACTTCTACTGGGAAGAGAATTAGCCAACAGAGCATGGATAAAATGGGGGAAGTACGATGCTTCTGTTCTATAACAATAGGTAAAATATTTATTTAGTGTGCAAATGAGGCATGGCCTATAATGCAGGAGAGCTACATCTTATAACTGTGGAGTCACTCAGTAACACTGCAGCAGTTTTTAATGTTTTAAGAAAGGTGATTATATTGCTTCTTTTCTCAATTTTATATGTTTAAATACTATTTTGGAATAAACCTTCTCTTTGTATTCTCTGTGCTTGAAACATTCCTAGCACTGCTATCCCCAGCTATTGCTGGTGATATCCAAATGAGTTTGTGCACCAGACCTCTGATGTCTGCACTGCTCTGTCGTTAGCCACGTGTGGGATTTTGGGTCTTCATAAACTAGCACTTCTGTGGCCTTGGGCTGGAGCTATAGCACAGGCCAAGGAAGCTCCTCAGCAGTCATCATGGACAAGATTGCACCAGGTTTGTCACTCTGTCAGTCAGGGATCTCCAACACTAGTTGAGGAAGCATTGTGTTATTCTCCCTGCCCACGTGGCCTGTGGTGTGACGTATTCATCAGTTTTGTGCTGCGAAACTGTTTTCAGAAACTGCCTGTACAGCCTTTACATTATTTCATACACCTTGAATTAAACAGACATATATACACACACACACCTAGAGAAAGTGATTACCATGTCTGAGAAGCATTGCAGGAAACCAGGTGCTAGACAGATGAAATGCAACCAGTCTCCACAATTTGTCCTCCAAGCCAGAGGCTCCCAGTCGTGTGTCTACGCTGGCTTTTTTCTTAACATAACTGATGTAGTTGTTGGTGCCTCCAGGCACTTGTGTAAAAAACCCATTTTTTACCTCCCTCTTACTTAAACTCAGGTGGCAAAATATTGCCTTGGGGAAGACCTTTCAGTTTAGAGAACTACACCCAGCTCTCACACAGCATACAGTGCTTACAAGTGAACTCTTCAATACTCACACGACAAAGAGCATCATGCTGCTAAGCCTAGTTCATTGAGTTTATTAAGTAAGGGAGGCTGTGTCAGGGAGAACTTTGCACGCATTCCAACACACACATGCATGGACACAGACACATGCATCCAGCGTGTTAATGGGGGCTGCTCAACCCCCAGTTATCACTCTAATGAACCAGCACAGACATGCATGATGAATGCAGCAGTCCAGCCCACCTTGATGTTGGGCTTCTGTGTAGCAGCTTGGCATCAACACAGACATTTTCCCCTTGGGCTCGCTGCTTCTGAGTGGTGTCAGATGGCCACAGAAATACATCCCTTCTGGTCTTTACAACTGAGAGTCTCTATGGTGAGATGTCACCACAAGGCCACGATCTGTTACTTTGAGGGGGACGTAGCACTGGAACAGACTGCCCAGAGAAGTTGTGGAGTCTCCTTCTCTGGAGATATTCAAAACCCATCTGGATGCCTTCCTGTGCGACCTGCTCTAGGGGCACCTGCTCTAGCAGGGAGGTTGGAATGGATGATCTCCAGAGGGCCCTTCTAATCCCTACCAATCTGTGATCAGCCCATGGTGATATCATGGCATACCTTTTCAGCAGGCTCAAGTATTTTTCTCCAATTGCTTATTGTTTCATGGCTAGTGCCAAAGCTCATAAGGCTACTTGCACTGTACTCAGCTCTTGGCAAGGGCAAGAACAATATTTTGCCATCTCATGCACATAGAGCACCTTTTTTAAAGACTTTTGTATGAGTTAAGATCTGATTCTTTCTTTTGTCAAGTGGGTCAAGAATCTATGATTTATGTGCTTATATGTCATTTCACAAGGGAAAAACCCTAAATTATTCATCATGTAATTTCCTGAGAGAAACATGATTCCAGGGGGTAGGGGAGAAGTAGAAATAATAAAATGTACTTCTAATTTACATTCTAAGATAAATGAGTGTTTTCCGTAGACATAAGCATAGCAGAGACAGGTGTGAATAAATGGACGAATGATTGTTTGTGCCTAATAGCTGTTGAATTCCATAGTTACCAGTTTTGTACCTGCCACCCAACCAGTTATTGGGTCACTGGCATTTTAGAATGGGGGGAAAGGGGATGAGTTCATTAGGAAGCTAAGAATTATATTCAGCCCTTAGATGCAGAGACCATAGGATATACTGGATATGGTAAACAACATTTTAAGCTAAGTTCATTTCTTTAGTACTTAGAATACCTATAAAGAGAGGAGAACAGCTCTTGTCTGTTGTTTTGAGTATATTTCAACAGCCTTAACTATTGCTTTATCAATATGTATTCATCCACACGTGTATTACTGCATAAAGTATATCTTAAAGAAAAGGAAAAAAAAGATTTCAGGTGACTCCGAACCATAAAGGTGAATAGGCATTTAACTTGCTTAGTGATAGGGACCTTATCCTCTTCCACCTCAGAGCTCTTTGCTTCTACATTATGTTTGTAGTGGTTTTTAGGTGTTTGATTTTTAAATTAGAATATAAACTCTTGCAGAAATGAACTGCAGCATCTTGTGTATTATAAGAAGAGTGGGTTTTCTTATCTTTCCTTCTACCTTCAGGTACCAACAAAATAAAAATTCAGTTTAAGCTTTAGTCTGATAATGACTCAGATGTCCCACTGCTTGGATGGTTACTAGATATTTAGTAACAGGGGGCCTCCAACATCATGTTGGAAGTTTTAAAGGATAAAGTTTGTTCTGCTCACCATCTCAGAAGCTACACTAATGTATTAAGATAGCTAAGAAATAGTTGAGTAGCTGCCAGTACTTCTGAAGACATCTATTAAGCTGCAACAAGTGATTCAGACAGTTATACTTAATATTTTGCACTGGCCAACTATTTTCCTAACCAGCAAGGGAAATTTGTTGCCAGAGGCAATTGTTGTCGGGTGTGTAACAGCTTCCTAGGAAACAGATACAGACAAAACTAACCCTGTGTTCAAAATACAGCTTCAGCCAGCTACATTCTCTACATAATCTTCACTGGATATCTAATTCCTACCAAAATCAATGAGTTGGAAAGAGAAGCTGAGGTGTACACTTCGTTAGGATAGTACAAATGTAACATCACCACTAGCATGTATGAAGAATCACTTCTACTTCCATAATTATAACATTCCCAAGTATTCCTTTGAGCTTCAAAAGCAAAGAAAGTGAATTATAGGAGAAATTTTAACTTACTGCTTCTCTTGTTGATGTTACCTGTCAGATATTAAGCAAAGTGAGAATTTTGTGTAGCAACTGCAGTTAAATAATTTATTTTTAATATGTGAATGAATGCATTCTTAAAAGAGCAGTTTTTTATCTCAAGCCCACGGTGTGAGAGCACATATTATGCAAGCATGTAATGAAATGTCTTTAGCATCTAAGGCTATCCACATTTGAACAAGTACAATACTGTCATTGTCTTCAGTGGAAACACAGCTGACCTTTTGCTAGCATACGATCTATTATGCGGATCCCAATTATGCTTCTGTAGAGATGATTAGGCTTTTTATTTCAAATAAGAGTGATAAAAACTTTAGCTTTCACATGTGAAAATTCTTCATTAATCAATCCTATTTTTTAATAATTCATTTGCTACTTACATAAGTATTTACAGACTAAAAAGCAATGTTTTTGTTGATGGCGTTATTTCACCCTTTGTGGAGAACCATTCCCTGGAGTCATGCAGTATTAATTCTGATACGCATGAATGCAACACTTTAAAAAATGTTGTACCAACAAAAATAATTAGTACTCTATGCCCCATTTCAATTGTCAGGGTGTGAAAATTTAACCAGTGAACGGAAAATAAACATTAATGAGAAGATTTTAACAAGCAACTGTGAGCCAAAGTCATTGGTCTCATTTATGTACTAGTTTGCATTACTCAAACAGCATTAGGAAGACAGAGATTTACCAGTGTAAATTAATGAATAAACCCAGATATTATAAAGATAGGAGTAATGGAGAAAATACACGTATTTAGAGAAGACTGAAAAATAGATGATGTATGTAGACTAGGACATATAAGAAGGCTGATTCTTCTAGAAGAAATTGATTGGAGATGAGTGACTAGTACAATATTGTACTAGATGTGATTGTTGTCTGATCTACAGACATAAGAGATTGGAAAGAAACAGATAGTTCCAGCAATATTTAAGCAATTGAAAGGTAGCATTTGAAATAAACTAAATGGCAACAGTCTACTGAACCTTCTGTAGATGCAAAATAAATGTACTTTCTTAAGCAGGGGGATTGAGAAGATTAGCAGGAAAGAAAACAAAACATATAGTTCCACTCCATGTTTAAACAGAACCTTTAGGTGGATAAGTGGAAATTAAGTGGATATCTCCACACGGGATCCTGAAAGTTTTAGAGTTTTATTTTCTACAGCTCTGTACAGTCATGCAATTAATTTGACACTTCTTGAGACTTTTGAAGACCTTCACTTGCTTGTCTTATTATCATAATGTCAAAGAAAATGTTGCATAGAAAACTTTTTGAGGTACAAGACAATATATGTAGAGGAATTTTTTTCTGTACCTTTCCCAAGTGTCAATATGTATCTATACATAATGATAAAACCTCCTTCCCTGTCCTTTCCCTCTTCCCATATCAATAATTTATTTTATGTGATCAACTATATGCTTTATTCTAGCACAGTATTAACAAGATTCTTTGACCAATTATCAAGTTTCAGTTTCATGATCCTCTAATTATTAGTACTTAAATGACATCAGTGATATTTCATTTACCTGTTACTCCTTTACTGTACATTGTGCTCAATTTCTTTTTCTACCTCCAATTTTCATCTGTTTTACATATGCACACACTGGTTTTGAAGAGAAAATAGCTAGTCTATTTAATTTATTGATTCACACAAATGCAGTATCAATGCAAATTCCACAATCGCAGATCCTTGCAGGTAGGAATAAATTCATCTCCCTGAAAGTCATGACCTGCTATTACAGTTACTGACAGTATTAAGAATACCTGGTAGAGTCACAAAATTCTGATTTTTACATTAAATCCTCTTTCATAATAACAAAAAGAGAGGGGGTTTTTTATGATTATGGGTAATTCTGAGAAGCAAGTCCAGTTCAATATATAACAATTACTTATTCCTGGTAAAACATGATGTATTATTATTTAACTATGTTTTTTATTCTGTGGGTAAGCATTGTCTAATTTCAAAGCTGCTTGTTTATTTTGTGATCCGCCACAAATAAAATTACAGGTGAAAAAAATGACACGTGACAGACCTGACCATCTAGGGTTTTTGTGCAAGCACACTGTCTCTCACTACATTTTATTTGTAAATGAAAGTGCTTTTTAACAATCACGACTCTTTGTGAATGATTTCAGCAGAAGGAAAATAGATATTTGGCTGATAAAACTCCACTGAAGTGTGTGATGATTTGAAACATTAGGAGACGCAACTGGGAGACTGCATTTAAATTTACTTGAAGCACACTCCAACACAGCCTTCAGGCTGGACAGTATCAGAAGTATTACATACAGCCCACAGGTCACAGCAAATTTGTGTCTTTTAACTGCTTACCAAATCCTAACCATATAAATTTCATTTATTCCTGATTTGCAAACAGACTGGTTTATAAACAATATGAAGAGCAATTATACAAACCCATGACAATTGAGAGATAATGTTGACATCCGCTTGTGTCACTGCATTAATGCTGCTTTAAATACGGCCTGATCCAGCTTTTACTTTTACTACCTAGTGCCTCTTTCATTCCATATTGTTGATATATTTTAATACTGTTTCAAAATTACCTTTTCAGAAGCTGAATAAATAGATGCAACCAACTTCACTAAACTGGAGGGGAAAAGATTGCAAGTCGCTCCACATTCCCACTACGCCAAAAACTGCACATTCTGAAAACTCATGGGGGATATATTTGACAGGAAGATTGAAGTTAGGTATTGCAATGACTGCTGGTAGATCTCCTACCACCTAATTTAATTTCTCAATAGCAAAAAATATATTTTGGCTTTTAGGGAACAAGAAGCAGCCAAGAATATACAGACTGGGATGTGCAGAAAGAGCCTTTCCCCTGCACCTCCCCTGCCCCCCAGTAGCTGGCTAGACCAGTCCAGTTATAGTCACAAGTAATTTAGCATAGCTCAGGTCTATGCTAACACTTGATCAAATAACCTAACTATAGGACAGAGCTGTATTCCAGGGTAAATTCCTGTAGAAGATGCTACCTTTCAATTAAGAAGCTTCAGTGTTCATTGGAGCAAGAACTAGAGTCTGCACATGAATCAACCTTGTGTTTCTTCCATCTCCTTTCCCTTTGTTCCAGTGACTGTTTCATTACTTTCTGGTAGGGAAAGTAATTAAATATCTTCAGCTGAAGAAATTCAGAGCAAGAGAGATACATCTCAGACTATCTGGTAACATTGCAATTAGGGCACTCTGCTGAGATGTCAAATACTTCCATCAAAATGCAATCAGAGAAGGAAGAGACATTAACTGAGTCCCAGCTGAGCGCCGTCAGCTCTGCAGCTGTGCTCTATGGCAGTAGTGGACACTTCTCCATGTGTTTTTATAAGGGATTCCGGTTGCTCTAAACACACCTGTGAGATCCTACCCTGGAGGTCTAATCTGTGAATCCCAGCGTCATTGAGATACAGCATAGACAAAAAGCAGCTTTACTGTAGACCATGGTTCATCCTGAGCAGCAGGAGCGTAGGCATTTCAGAGCTTTGCTGGGTGTTTTGATGCTATAAGTTCCAGTGACTTCATCAGGTGCATGCCAGTGCATCGTGCTTCAGATAGAGGAGCTGCAGTAACGTTCTCTGTCACATTATGTTGCAATGTGCTGGTTGTCATCTTCCTCGCAGACAGAAGAGTGACTCAACGCACTCTGTGTGACTCAGACTCACCACATAACATACCGCTGTAGGCTGCCATTTCATTTGACAAGTTACGTGCCTGAAAATCAAGACAGTGTAGCCAAGTTCAATGGGTAGTCGTTGCTTTGCATGGCCATTAGATTTGAGACTTTTTTACCTATTTTGGGGAAAAATTATTCATTTTGTTTCTGAGTAGGACATCAAGCAGGGATGTTTATGTGATATCTGTGAACCAGATAAAACTCTTCTGCCAGAAATTCAAACCAGGTTGTGTTCAGTTTGCATCAAAACCCGATTTATCATGTCTCTTATTATTTTTTGAAAGGGAAAGAAAGAAAAATTAGGTCAAAACCTATGACATCTAGTCACAACAATCAGCAGATTCACTGTAAAATGCATCTGTGTAAGGCATAAGCAAATCATGCCTGAGGAGGAGAAATAAGAGATTCTAAACTGATCGAGTCCCTGTAAGTCTGTTTAACACACTGGTGCCCTGACAGTTTGCAGATGCTCCGTTTTCCTTGATGTTTAACAGCTTTCTATTTAAAAAATCTGAATAAAATACATTAAACCTTTCAAAAAAGGGCTAGCTCATAGGGTTGCTCTTTCAGTTTCTCTCTTAAGGACTCTTTTCATGTTGGCATGCTTTCATGCTTGTCAGTACGTGACTATCTGAAGGGCTCCTGCAATGCTGAAAGTGACAAACATACATCTCCATAACTAAACCTCACTGCTGGTCGGAATCTATTATTCCTTTTCCCGTCTATCATTTTTGTGGTCTACCCCTTAGCAAGACTTTGAAAACCACACCTCAGCTTTCTGCACCGGGGAACTTGCAAGAAGTGTCTGCTCAACTTACATCATTCAAAGGAAATGGAAATGAGCCAACAGTTAACCATTTACACATACACATTACCCTTTACACATACACAAATACATTATGATGTTTTACAGACATTGTCAACCAGAGTTTGACAGCATTCAGCCACATAATGGAGAACTGTATCAACATAAGAAATAAATAAGAGGCAGGTTGATCAGCTGTAAGAATATCGTATTTTACCACTAGTTCTGTACTCCTCACAAGAGCCCATCTTTCTTGGAGGCAATATAAACCAGCACCAAAAGGAAATCTGCTCATGGTTATCAGGAATCTGTGATGTTCTGCTGCAAGTTTTTGTTTCTCTGCTTTAGTCCTCTTTTCTTTAACTACCTTTGCTTTTTGTGAATTGTTTTGTTGCTCTTTTCTGTAGTCTTCCCTTATTATTTCCCTTATGAGAATTTTTACAAACTATCTTTCACATGGACTTACAGAAAGCGGCAGAACAGAACCTTCCATAGGAGACCTGTTTATACTGTTTTGTTTCATTTAATCTAATATTATTGGCTTACAGATGATACATTTTTTACATTGTACGGAAAGAACAGCTCCAAATTTTTCCAAGCCTATACTGCCCACTCAATCCATTCCAGGACAGATGAGTAATTGCGCAACCCCTGTCTTTCACAAAATGTCCAGTTTTAGAGAGTGGTGGAGACCACTAAATACTACTTGAAGATCCATGAAAAGCAAGGCTGAGCCAAAGACAAACGCGTTATTTCAAACATTTTTCAAATGCTCGGTATCTCCCAAACAAAATCACAATGAAAAGTAACCACGAAGAGGATAATCAATTATATAATTCCTAAATGTCCTTATGCAGGTGTTACACATCTGCATTTTAACTACATTAAGTATCTAGAAATACCTGCAGTTACCATCACCTTGTAGGTTCAGAAGTCCAATACATAAGAGCTCTGAAAGACTGAAAACCCAAACTTTGTTACTGGAATAAAAAACACATGTGCACGCTCGTGCTGCTATATACAATATTGAGCATTTAGATATGGAAATATTTAAAATAATAATGATAACTTAAAAAATATTTGTTCTGCCTCTGTAAGTCTCTAATATTCATAGTCTCTTTATAAGTAAGAACTTCATAAAGACTCTCTGTAGCCATCAGCATGCCTTGAATTACCACATACTATGACTGACAATTTGACTAGTTAATATTAGTGCAGTGGAAAGAGCATTAATATAGTACTTAACAGTCTTTTAAGAAATACACCATTAATCTCTTCATTAATTCACTCTAATCTACTCTACACTTATCAGCAGCTGGGTCTAATTTTTCCGTGTTAACAGGTCTTACTGAGAGCCATGTTTTTAATTGAGTGAGGAAAGCCTTCTTAACAGTTCAATTATTATTTTCTATTTTCAAGCATTTAGTTAATATTTAAATTTCATGTGTTTCAGAGGTGTTTCANATGTTAACAGGTCGTACTGAGAGCCATGTTTTTAATTGTGTGAGGAAAGCCTTCTTAACAGTTCAATTATTATTTTCTATTTTCAAGCATTTAGTTAATATTTAAATTTCATGTGTTTCAGAGGTGTTTCAAAATAATCATACGCACATTTAAATACAATGTACTCAAAAGACATAATTTCATAGAACTGAGCCACACTAATTACGTGAGGTGTCAGTTGACTGAAAGTTATATTTTAACAAGGCTTAAGGCCAAATTTATCAAGAACTTCCAGTGAAAGTTGCAGTATTTTTTTTGGATTGCTGTCTTAATCTTTTGTCAGATCACTAATATATGCAGTATATTACTCTAGTAAATCTTCTGCCATTCTTTCGTAATAGATCTCTCATTCAGAGAGTAAGTCTTGTTTTCTACAATTTTCATTTCTCAGGAAGAACAAGGGATGCTTAAGACAACTAAGGATTAATGCAAATTAATTTCCATATTTGCAAATAAATGCAAATTAAAAAAGGGAAAGGTACTTCTGTGAAAGTTGAATTCCTGTACCATCTATTTTCGAAGCTCTTTGAAACTAGAGAATTTAAGCAGTGCTGGCAATAACATTCTGCCTTGAAAGTGACCACATGAAAACTACAAATACAGCAGAGTGTTAAAGGAGACCGGATAGAAGCAGTTGCAGGCCCTAAAGAAAAAGTTAATTGAACTTTTGCTATGCGGTGCTTGTATAACTGAACCACAGATCTGATTTATATTTCTAAATAGAGGTAAAAAGTTGTATAGACTTATTATAAAAGAAAAGTATTTCTAGCATAGTCTTATAAGTGAGTGTGCCTCTTGTGAGAGGGAACTTGTGACAACACTAGGAACTGGTTTGTGATTCCTTTCCTTTATGTTGCCTGGACCCACTTGTTAAGAAGCACCAAACACAATTCTACTACACAAATTAGACATTAATAGCAGAATCTCTTTTCATACCTCTTCACACCAGAAAAAACCCAAACAGCACACATGCTTTCAGTCAGAAAAAATGTTTCTTGTTCATGGCTCTGAAGTATTTTATCAGAAAGTTCCTCTGACATACGACATACAGGACAAGAAGCAACCTTATTCCATAATGCAGTCTAGCTTGAAAAAGATTATTCCCTGGGCAGGAAAATTCATAGTTGTGCCTAAGGCTTTGCAGGCCAATGTGTAGGCTTTCTGCCCAGAACATACAAAGGGGCTGCAGTTGGCTCCTGCCATCCTTCCACCCAGTGCTCTTTCGTGTCTTGCACCTCTTAACAGAGCTTTTATGAATAACTGAGGACTTTCTTGCTAACTATTCAAATGGAAACAAGTTCCTTTTATATTTAAGTCCTAAGTTTGAGGCTCAGAACTAGTCCACAGCAGTATGTAAAATCCTAGGTGTTAATTATAAATAACATGCAATTAAAAAGAGCTGGTGGTCAGATTTAAGTTATTCATATCCCTGTGCCAGACCACTAAATTCTCCGGAATAGTAATGTGCTAGTACAAGACATTTGTGACTTCTTTGCTGCAGCGTTTTTTTTTCCCATGTCACTGAATAGTGACATTTGAAAAAGTGTTTCTGTATCTGACAAATATCCCATTTTATGATTTCACATACAATTTCTGCACACACAAAACTGAACTCCCAGGGGACTCCATGAAAGCTTATTTCCATTAACTTAGACACATAGTGGCAAAATGCAATTTTTTAATGTTATATTTAAAATGATACTGATATATGGAAAAAAAAAAGGACAAGAGAATTACAGTGTGGGAGACAGCCTTCTGTAGTAGGTTTTTTTTTTCCCAGTAGTTCAATATCAATGATTGTGTGCTATTGCAAGGGCTACTGATGTGCATATGAATGCTTCAGGAGGAACACTGTATATTAGATCAGTTTCAAAGGCTTTGCTGAATAGGTGCTTTCTTCCCCAACCCTGAGATTACTAGTAACAGTATTAAATTGTCCTATACATATTTATATAAAATAAAATCTTGTGTTTTATTTATAGAAGTGTCATCTTAATCTACCCCAAAATGAAAGAAAAACAACCACTCCCATTATTGCAGGTGAAAACTATGTGCTAGAATACCAGAAAATAAATAAAATACTGTACGCTTCAAAATGAACAAAAGGAAAATACAAAAAACCAAAGCATAATAAAGAAGAGAAATACTAAGCAGGGCACGTAGGACACAAGCGGAGATGAAACTGGTTTGGTTGATTCCTTATGGGTATCCTGAAAACTGAAAAAAGCAACAATGAAGGGAGACCTGTGGTAACTTCAGAGATAATTTCTTGTAAAGAGGCAAATATCTGAAAGAAGAACAAATCGCTTACAAATGTAGCATGAACCACTTGATAGATTAAAACAGATGTGTCAATCATTGACTGTCAGCAGAGAACAAGGCTGAATAATACAGTTCCTTAACAAATAATACCAAAGAAAACAGAGAGTACACAAATGAGACATTACTTCCAAATTAGAATATCTGGGAGATCACAGAATTAGAAAATAGAAATGGAAGGAATCCCAAGATGCTGTCTAAACCAGTTCTTGGCCTAAAGATATGATCCATTAAACCAAAACTATTCCTGAGAGATATTTTTTTAGTGTCCTCTTCAAAGTGTTTGAGAATCCTTGGGTCTGAGAAAAGCTGTCACGGAAAATAAACAGACAAAATTCTATGCCATTACAACACAGTCTGCTTAATAACATCCAAACCAATTATAAAAACTGTTAGCAGAGATAAGGCTTAAATTTGAGAAGGACTAAGGAAAACATATGAATGTGCTTTTTACAAAAACATTTCATAGTATAATTTATTCTTTTTTCTTTAAGCTTTGTATTTTAAATAAAATTAAACTGGAAGAACATGTTTATTTTCCTAGAAGTATCGCAGCACAAATAATGCTCCTAGCAAAGAAGCATTTATTATTTGTTCACATAATTTTATCATTTATTTGTTAATTTTTAAAATATATTGATATACTGGAATTCCATTCAAGGATGATTTCCCTTAATACAAGACCGCTTTGAACTCCTCTGGTCTATCAGGGATGAAATTGACTTGCCAGTAATTTATTTTCTTTTTCTACAACATTATTTGTTGTTGTTGAGGTGTTTTTGATCAGAAAAGAGGTATTTGTAGGTCATGACAATTATTTGAAGCTTTTATTTCTTTATGCTTATTTGCAGGCTGTCAAGATATTTTCTGATACTGAAGCTGTATTTTGATGTAAAAATGGCAACTTCAAATAACATGCAAACTAGATTACTTGAGGTTATAACATATTCCTCGAACAATTTAAATTGTGGGTTCAGCTTGCAGGCATCCTTGTTTGTGTTTTGTGCTGTCAGATTCACCATTTCAGTTTCTAGCATATCAATTTTATTGTAAACAGGTGGCAAAAGGAGAGTTACTATTTTTTTTTAGTGGAAATAATGCATTTTCCCCAATTCATTGAAAATTCAGCACTTTTCCCTTAGAAATTCGTTATAAGTCTCAAAACCCCCCAATTTTTCAAGTCAAAATCTCTCAGCTGTATGGCATTAACACTGAGTGTAACTTTTGTTTATTGCTGATTTCAATGTTACACCTCGATGTGCTAACAAAACAAATGATAAAACACGTGTAGATTACTGGTAGTAAGGTGTCTTGAAGATGCATTTTGTAATTTAGTTAGGTTTACAGTAATTGTTACTTATTGACTGGAATTGATATCATTCTGTTTTGTCAATACAGGAACGTAATAAGTGAACATACTCTTTCTAATACTGGGGCATTTTCTTGCCTGCCTTTAAAAAAAGTAGGCACCAAGCTGCCATGGAAACCCCACCTCCATCTTTGAATCATGAATTTGAATTCTTGAATTCAACTGAGGGCAGTTTAAGAATGAATGTTTTGAGTTTTATATGAGTAAAGAATTTCACAGAGCTGAAAAACTACATTATAGGTTTTGCAAATGAAAGATGAAGTAATAAAATAACGGAGGTTAGATTACAGCAAAAGAGAAAACAATTTATGAGAAAAGGGCAGAGATATAATAAACAACAGCAGTTGGGTGAGAAACTACAAGACTGTGTTGGGTCTGTGTGCAGGGGCTTTGGTAGCAGGGGCAGGGGCTACACAGGCGTGTGGCGCCTGTCAGAAGCTGCTCAAAGCTCCCCTGGCTCCAAGTCAGCCCCGCCACGGGCTGAGGCTGGGCCATTCAGAGACAACAGATGGGCCTGTGTGATAAAGGATTTAAGAAGGGGATGGGACAAAGAAAAGGCTATTAAGATCTGCAGCAGAGGAAGGAGGACAATGTGAGGGAAACACCTGTACAGATACCAGGAGTCAGTGAGGAAAGGGGGAGAGGAGGTGGCCGGAGTGGAAATTCCCCTGCAGCCGGCTGGGAGAGGGCAGGCTGTGCCCCTGCAGCCCACGGGGGATCGCGGTGGAGCAGCCCGTGAAGGACCACCATGGCAAGGCAGAGATGGACCTGCAGCCCATGAAGGACCATGGTGGAGCAGAGATGGAGCTGCAGCCTGTGGAGGACCCCACGCCAGGGGCGGAGGTGCCTGCTCCTGAAGTAGACCGTGACTCTGTGGGCAGCCCGTGCTGCGTTGGTGCGTTCCTGAGGGACTGCACCGCATGGGAAAGACTCCCGTCGGAGGGGTTCGTGAGGGACTGTCTGCTGTGGGAGGGACCCCACTCTGGAGCGGCAGAAGCCTATGAGGAGCCCTCCCAGCCTGAGGAGGAAGGAGCGGCAGAGGCAATCTCTGGTGAACTGACTGCACCCCCATTCCCTGTCCCCCTGTGCCACTGGGCAGGGGTGGGAGAGACATTGGGAGCAAGGGGACTTGAGCCCAGGAAGGAGGGAGGGGTGGGGAGAAGGGTATTTATTTGTGTTTTAAGATCTGGCTTTTTGTGTCTCCTTATCCTGCTCTGCTTTGATTGATGACAGATTAAATTGAGTTTTTTCCCCCAAGTCAAGTCTGGTTTTGCCTGCGGCCACGACTGATGAGTGAACCCTCCCTGTCCTTGTCTCGACCCAGGTTTCGTTACATTTTCTCCTCATCTCACCGTGGGGGGAAGGAGTGAGGGAGCAGCCACGTGGTTCTTTGTTGCTGTCTAAACCACTACAAAGACTGATGAAAAGAACAGAAACTGAAAGCAGTAAGAGATAAAAGAACTGGAAATGCACAGGTAATGATTAAGGACTTCAGATGAAAAGGTAAGTGTACCTGAGGAAACGTTGACAAATAAAGTACTCATCTGCTGCAAGCATCTCAAAATCTTCGCTGGACGAATGTGTCATGTTAGTTTTGAGATCTGTATTTATTAAGATAAATGAAATAATGAAGCCTGAAGAAAGAATTGCCCTGCCGATGTGCACGTTGCTTGTTGATAACCTGTAGTTGCTCCTCCCACTACGTAATGCTGGGAAACAGGCCTGGCAGAGGGTTCCTAACATGGGAGATCGGTAGAAAATATTGCACGTCAGGGTTTTTTCAATCTGTAGATATTAATGTTACAGAATGCTCCCTTCATCATTTCACTACTTAGCTGAGTAGTAAAGTTCGACCTTCCTACTGAAGGGACCAATGTTACAGGTCAGCTCGTGAGAGAAAAGGCTGCATGGAGGGAGAAGGAATCAGTCTCTGCCATCTAAAGCTTTCTTCCTTGTTCTCCAGTGCAGTTCTAATGTTAGTCAGAGTGAGAACACCGAAGGCCCTAAGGACAGCACTGAGATGATGTGAGAGAACTCACAGATCCTCTTCCCAGGACAGAGAGCAGACATCTGGAGAGTAGCTATGCTCGTCTTTATTAGGGGACGATATATATACCTCAGGCTCTGAAGAGCCATGAGGGCTGACTGATTACAGAACATTTTCTGAGACTAAATACTACATTTTAAGTGCCATGACAATTACTACAAACACAACCGAGAATATGGACTGAGTTGGGCATGGGAAGCCATGCTTTTCAAAGCACTTGCTGGTTTTGTAATAGCTGACTTGAAAGTCCAGCTGTGATATGCAACTATTACACTTTATACTTCCTTGAAAGGGAACACACTAAAAACAAAAAGAAAATACTTCTCAAGGATCATGGTGGTATATCTTCTAGAATATTAAATACTGTTTTATTTGCTATGTGTGTCAGAGAGGAAGCCCCCATGAATATAAAGATTGTGCTTGATACAGAAGGGTGGGTAAGCATTGTTGTAGCTCCTTTTTATCGTGAAAGACAAAAAGATACAATTTTATTGGGGGAAAAAACTGAATTTGGTAGAAAGTAAAGTAATTACCACCAGTTCTAAAACTACTTACTCACAACTTTCTTAAGTATTGCATTATTGCAGGAACCAGAAAAGAAACTTGACCAATTTTCCTTATCTTTTAGATAACCATAAGAAGCAAAGCTAATGATGACTGGAATGATCAACTATAACTACATACACACAGAAAAAAAATGTGGTTTGTGTGGCTTTTTAAATTAGCTGTGGATTGCTTGGTTTGATTTGAGATGATAATTTAATCAACCTTAGACAGCTGTCCAAACGTACTAGCATAGTTACTGACTGCTGAAAATCCTGGCAGTTGAGTCAGAAAGAGAATAGCCACCTGTGATGAGCTTGTACTAGGGGAAAAAAATGCTATGTCTTCTTCCCCTACCCTTCTTTTGACTTTTCTAGAAGTAGTCTGGTTTCAGTGAATTATCTCTGTTCGCACCACTGCAGTGAGGGGTGAACCAGTTTTCACTCTGAATAAGAGATGTTACATGTTGCCTAGCAAAAAGCTGCCTTTAGTTTTTAGGTCTTGTTTTTTTAATGGAGAATGATCAGCAATGAGAATTGAGAACAGCTTCATTTTAGCATTAGCTAAAGTAATGAAAAATTGTCATTGCTTACTGAGTGGTATAATATTCCTGCAAATTTCAAAGGAAATTAGAATGAAGGCGTAGTAATTGCTGAGTTTATGACTATTTTTGAAATATCAGTGACAAGTGGTTTATTTCCACAAAAAGCTGTTAAAATGTTATTTGAATGTATTTTTGAATATTTGAAAAATACAGGAGTAGTTATTATTTGCTGATATTTTCAATGTATTGTTCTGTACATAAAATTTTCATGTTATACCTATGAAAATAGAGTAGAATAATCTATAAACTGACTTCTACCATATTTTTGTTTGCTGACAGAGATGTGTTGTCAGTTTTTGAAGCTAAATTGGGAAATCAAATCAGCAGTTTCCTTTATATATTAGCCTTATATTTATTTTCATTATTAATAATGTGCTTTTCATACACATATTCTATTTTCTTTTGGAATTATACCTTAAGTTTTAGATATTATAGTTTAGAAGAATATAGAAAGGAAATTGGCAATAGTTTCTTTGAAGGAGATAAAGTTGGCAATAATAATAATATTTTTGTAAGGCATTGGTAATGCAGAAATATAAGTTGTTTTCCACAACATTGTTTTGAACTGTTGTGAACTTTAATTCTGAACTTTCAAACTTCAAGCCAGACCTCACTCCACACTTCCTAGCACCATAGATAACAATTAATTTTACCATGTACTGAGTTTGACTGGGATAGACTTTATTTTCTTCATGGCAGCCTGTATGGTGCTGTGTTTTGAATTTGTGACTAAAGTAGTGTTGATAACACACCAATGTTTTAGTTATTGCTGACCAATGCTTGCACAGCCTCAGTGCCTTTTCTTTCTCCCACTCTGCCTCCCTCAAAGGAGTAGACTGGGAGCGGACATGGCCAGGAGAGCTGACCCAAGTCGACCAAAGCGATATGCCATACCATGCAATGTTGTGCTCAGCAATAAAAGCCCAAAGAGAGGAGAAGGAAGGGGGAACATTGTTGGCTTTCATCTTCCCAAGTAACCATTATGCATGCTGAGGTCTTACGTTCCAGGAATCGGCTGGACATCTGCCTACCAAAGACAAGTAGTGAATAAATTCTGTGATTTGCCCTCTTCAAAGACTTACTTGGAGGAATCCCATGGGTTAGGGCTCTAGAAAGCAGGGGGGCCCAAGAGAGCTGGTTAATATTCAAGAACCAC
>VZSC01014918.1:694441-721329 GCA_013398225.1 Steatornis caripensis
CAGTTCTGGGCTCCCCAGTTCAAGAGAGACAGGGAACTACTGGAGAGAGTCCAGCAGAGGTCTACGAAGATGATTAGGGGACCGGAGCATCTCTCTTATGAGGAAAGGCTGAAAGAGCTGGGTCTGTTCAGCCAGGAAAAGAGAAGACTGAGAGGGATCTCATCAATGCTTATCAATATCTAAAGGGTGGGTGTTAAGAGGATGGGGCCAGACTCTTTTCTGTGGTGCCCAGCAACAGGGCAAGGGGCAATGGGCACAAACTGGAGCACACGCAGTTCCACCTGAACATGAGGAGGAACTTCTTTACTGTGAGAGTAACAGAGCATTGGAACAGGCTGCCCAGGGAGGATGTGAAGACTCCTCTGGAGAGATTCAAAACCCACCTGAACATGTTCCTGTGCACCCTGCTCTAGGTGCAGCTGCTTTAGCAGGGGGCTTGGACTGGATGATCTCCAGAGGGCCCTTCCATCCCCTACCATTCTGTGATTCTGTGATTTGCTCTGTTTGTGCACACAGCTTTGCTTCACTTACTAAACTATCTTTGTCTGAACCCATGAGTTTTTCTCCTTTTGCCCTTCCAATCCTCTTCTCCATTCAGCTGTTGGGGAAGTGATTAATCAGGTAGGTGGGGGCTTTTCTACCAATCCAACATATGCCATTTGTCTGATTATAATGGGGAAAGTAGAAAAGCGCTGGAAGCGCTAGAAGTTATGGGCTGCAGATAGGAAAAGGGAACATTAAGTTATTTTTTCTGTGGGTTTCAAACGCTGATGTTAGTGATCAGTAAGTACTGTGGAGGTTGAGAGAAACTATGGCAAGGGGCTGGGAGCTTAGGGAAGCCAGGGTTTGAAGATGAGACAGTGGAAGAAGACACAAGAATTTGTCTCTGCCACTTACTGGAAACTTTCTAGAGAGTCCAGCCAGAACAACACCAGCATCCACAGAGGTTTCCTTTTCTGCAAGGAAAAGGCAACAAGTGATTGACTGGGTTACACTCACTGCTAAAGGAAATAACTCCCACCTCCTTTAGCACGGGTAAAACAGGCACTGTCAGCAAAGATGTCCTGGTTTGGGCCAGGACAGAACCAATATTCTTTCAGTAACTTTACTTTTTAGTTAAGTCTCTTCTGAGAAGCTGTGCTCTCTGAAATTAACTGCGTGTTTTTCCAGACAGTAGCTGCTTCTAGCAGTGACAAGGCTCGGTGTTTATAGTTACTGCTGGAACATCAGTAGGAATGGAATGCAGTAAGCCTCTTGGTTATAGTTATCCCTACAAAGACCAAGGTCGTTGCTTGCTTCTGCTTTCTTATGCGCTGGAACTGAAAGAGCAGAGAAGTGGTCACATGTGCGACCCTCCAGTGGGAAGCAGCGAGGAGGAGATGACGGGGCTTGAACCACGGCTTTAAACTGTAACACGAGGTGATTATTTCCTTTGCATATGGCTAATACTAACCTGCTCTAGATCAATTCAGTTTATTCCATTTGTGAAAATGTTTTTGTCTTTAATATGAGAGTCTAAGACTTAGGTAAGCAGAAGTGATAAAAAAATTTGGGTTTTGCCTCCTCTCCTCCCTCAATACTGAGAAATGATTTATCAGAAGAAAAGGTATACAAACTTACTGGGGTTTCCGGGTAGATTTTGTTTGTGGGTTTGTTTTTTTTTTTTTTAATTACAGCTATCCTGCTTTTCACAGATACATATTGAAAAAAGAGAGAAGGAAGTATAATAGTATAATGAAGAAAAAAACTCCATTACGCAAAGCTCAAAGAAAGGAAACTATCTAAACCATGGGAAATTCAAGAGAGTATCATTTCTCTAAATTAGGCAAATTTAGACTTGAATATGCATAACTTACGGACAAATAAGAGGTCTGAATGAAGCTATGAGGTGTTCCACCATAGCCATTCTCATTTTTAAAATGGGGGAAAATCCTGAAAGCTTTGTTTTCATCCATACAAGTTTTGATAATACCATCTTTTTTCCAAAGTATTTTTACTATATGAGTTAATGTAATTTTAGCATTTGCAGCCTCTTGCGTGAGTAGCATGCATTGAATTTCCTAGATTTCAGTAAAACTTTTGTGGATATTATTTTTGCTGTTACTTTCTTGTCCTATTCCCTTGGTGATACTTTTCACAGTAGGCAGACATGCATACTTACAGTGCATTGAAATAAACTTGTAACCTGCCTTCCAAAGTACCCACTCTATTGTATGTTTCAGATGGTAGGCACCACCTTTTTTGTAAAGCCTAGGAAAACTACCAGTAACTCCAAATGTGGCCTGACATAAAACAAATCTAAATCTCATGAAAGTTTAGGCCTCCACTACTCTGAATGTCATCTGTGTATACAGAGCACATTCTTGACCAGATACAAAGCAAAGATCCAGGCTGCCCAATTTCGCTGCTTCATGCTTAAAACATAGGTTGTTGGCTCTGGTACACTCATTTAAAGTATTCAACTTAAGCTCTCTGTCCTGGCCATACTGGCCAGACATCAGCTCTTTCTTGATAGTTACAGAGCTGTTAGCAAAGAGTTCAACTTAATGTACTTCGCCTTTTGTTGAACTTCCTGAATCAGAAAGACCTCTCATCGTAACTCACAGCAAAAGGATACACAGATTAATGCAAAGCAAGCAAATGATCTTCTGGAAGTACCTCCAGTCTTATTTTACACTTTGAGATCTATCTAAAATACTCTTTAATTCTTCACAGAAGTGATTTTTGTTTGGGTGAAATTTGATTCTACTTTCCTGCATTTAGTACTTTATACTTGTCTTTAGTTCTTATTGGATTTTTTCTTATTGATTTCTGTCTGTTTCTCTAGTCTGCCAAGAACATTTCAAATTCTAATCCTGTCCTCCAAAGTGCTTGCAAACATTCCTATTGGATTTTATAAGGAAACACTTTATTCCATGATGAAATTGTGGAGATACTGACCACTATCTTTTCCAGTACTGACCCCTGCAAAACGCCCCTAATGCAGCCTGAGAGCAAGTCATGAATCAATACAGTCTGTGTCAAAAAGATAGTTGTTCTCAAGGTAACACATCTACACATCTCCCCACTGTTGATTAAGTCAGGTCTCAGACTGTGAAAAGACAAAAAAATTATACAGGTTTGATTGACTTCCTAATAAGTTCACAGTAATAATTTCCTAACACCTTGTGACCATATCCATTCAAACTCTGCTTTGCTTATAGCATCTCTTTAATTCTAGTAGATTCACAGGAAATGGTGATAAGTTCAAGTCATTTTTCCATCAGGCATTTATTTCTGGAAATTGCAACTGAGTATGTTATGTTAATTATTCCACAATTTTTAAGATTTAGAAGGAACACAAACTCACAAACTATTAACACAGCTACCCATTTTTAGATTTGTTTTAAGCAGGTACTGTATCCTTTGTTTGACTACATTCATTTTTATTGCTTAGATAACAAATAGTTTTAGTTGAAAGGAGAGAGCAAGAGACAGGGGTGAGTTTATTTCCAAGTACTTGAAACTGTAGCCTACTGAATTCGTCTCATTGAAACAGCCTTCACTGACACATCACTAGCCTGTTACTTGGCAACCTTGACAATTAGGTATCAGCTGCCATCGATGTCACTTTCTCACCTTTAAAAAAAAGAAAGAAAATAGGCAGAACCTTTAAAAGGAAAAAACCAAAACTGGACTCTGTCTTTCCAAACCAGTGAAAAATTTTCTTTTCAGACAGCTCATTCTCTCAAAGTCTATACTATTAACAATTATCCAAAACAGAGGAATGTACCTCTGACATCAAGTCTATAAATAGAGAACTAACTACCAACATCTAGATACAACGATAGAACTTTATACCTCATGGTGTTATCAATGTCCAGTAAGTTCTTTTTACTGTTGTCTTTTTCTTTGGGAGGACAAAAGAAAAAGAAATCTCCGAAGTCTGTTTCTATTATATCAGTATGAAAGGCAGATAATATATTCAAATTCAAATAAGTATCATAACATCTAAGAGATCAGGCTATATCTTTTATGCAATAAGACTGAATTCTTAATAAGGATAATGAGTATTGTCTGTGTACACAAGGGCCAGAATGATATTGAAATGTTTTATTCATTTAAATGAGCAAATATGCAGGTTATTGTATCTTTGATCTGTCCCAAGGATGGATCAAATACCAGTAGTCCTTTCAAGTGCAATTTATGTCTCTGTGCAAGATGTGAGACATTCAGTCTCTAAACCACAAGAGAGACTAAAAACCTCACTATAAATCTAATAATCATATGAGGCATATCTGATTGAAGAAGACATCTGAAGAGAGGCGAATTATCAGCTTTGGTTTAAAATAGAAGATTTGCTTATTACACTCAGAAACAAAATGCATTATGAAAACCTCTTGCTTTGATTTGCTGAGAACCTTTCACTTTTGTTATAACTTCCAGTCTTACCAGAAAATATTTTATGTATCCATTTGCTTTATGTTCACACAAAATATATATGCTACCTTATTGTCCTTATCTCTCACTTTTGCTGACTTTCAGTAAAAGCAGATGAATTAAGCTTTGCAGAATGTACACAACACAGGACTTTTCATTCAACCTGTTACGCTGTTTAAATAGTTGGTGTAGCTAGAACAGTTATTAACTTCTGTGGTGATTCAAAGAAATGATATTACCATTTGAAAATACCTAAGGACCTCAACACATGCTGAAGCTCTAATTTATGTCATCTACTGTCAGGCAATTTACAGCTTCTCCTCTCTGTCCTAAGGACCTCAGAGGTGAGCTAATGTTTGGTTTTTTTTTTTCCCCTGGCACTAGAGACATTTAGGAAACCTTTCATTCGGTCTTCTTGAGCTGGATTACAGGAAGGTATTTAGTAGTTTAAATCTTCATGTTTGATTTTCCTGATGTCTCTCAAGACCTTAATGATGCCTTTACTTAATATATACTGTATGTGCCTAGAAGAAGATGGCAGCACAGAAAGAGCCCATGATTACTGCTGCTTTCCTCACACCCTCAGTAGTGCAACTGTGTCACCTGATGTAGCTCAGAGACTCCCACTAGCATTTCTGGCAGTTTTATGAGTCTCCCTGAATCTTATAATTGACTTGGGAAATAGCACTTGGTCTGGAGTGCAAAAAAGAATGTACTAAAAGGTATAGGAAGAGGGTGTGATGCAATATTTTTTTTTCTTTTTGGTATTGTGTGCAGAAACAATTAACAGTTGTCAGGCTTGAAAGAACCATAATGGCAGAAGAAAATGTGAGAATATTGAAACAATTAAAATAGAAGTTCTTATGCACTATATTAATACCCAATTGGACCCAGAAAACAATGCTGCCGTGGAGAGGCAAAACAAAGTTCTTGAATTTGTGCCTAGTCAAAGAAGAGATGGAAACTCACATGCATGGGAAATTATTAAACAGAAAGATCAAGAACGAGCATAAGCATAAAACTTTGCACAGCTAGAATTCAAGACCGGTAAGGGGTGCTCTGTTCAAATGACACAATGTAACTTTTTTTTGCTTATGGCAGAGAACTTCAATTTGCTAGAATCTGTCTCTTTACTTGGTTATCTGCTGAGCCAAGCAAGACAACTTGTTTACTTTGACGTGGCATCCACTGTAGCATTGAAAAAATAGGTACAAAATCTACCATCATCAAAGCTTTGGTGGATGAAAAAATGCATGATATGTAACATTGGCAGTGTTAACAGATGGTATAATATCTCTATCATATGTAATACGGAAGCATAATGCAATGTCGAAGGAATACCTGCCTACTGGAATAATTGTGAAGTGTCAAAACCAAGGATGGATGTCTACAGATTTAATGAAGGATTGGCTGAACATCATTTGGATCAGGAGACCAGGTGTGCTGTTAAGAAAAAGAAGAATGCTCGTCCTAGATGCATTCAAAGGTCATTTAATGCCAGCTGTGAAGAATACTGCCAGGAAAATGACTATTGATCTTGTGGTTATATCAAGAAGAATGACATCAAAACTATGTAGTAGTGAATGTGCCCTTTAAAGACCATTTGAAGTCTTCATACTCAGAACGGCTATCGACAGGGATCATGCTCTAGCTTCTATAGGAAGAATACGGGATAGTGCAAAACTGCCCTGTCGTTATATTAAGAGACCATCAGATCAGAACTTCTAGCTAATGTTTTTAAGAAATACTGTATTTTAGATTCCATGGATGGAACAAGAAGATGATACGAGTACAAAGAACCTGAAAATACTGAGGACACTGAAAGTGAAGAATAGAATATGGTGAAGAGTATGACAGAAATGTTGGAGTGTAAAAATTGAAAAGCAGTAGTAGTAAAACATATGAGAAGAATATAGGTTAACTTCAGGCAAACTGTTAGGAAAATATTTTTATATCAATTACAGGCATGCAATAAGAACTTTTCCGTGTATAAAATTCACGTCAGGGTCAGCTTAAGTTCAGTGGTCTCTTCCTTTCTGGTTGTCACTGTACACTTACTTTTTGGTGGTGCGAATCATTAGAGTGCTTCTGTCCTCTGTCCTTGTATGCATTCCTGCACAGTGGTTGTGGTACTGTGACTTCCACTGATACAATACTCTGAGCTAAATCAATATAATGAATTGGGTTATAAAACCAACAGACAGAAAACCAGACGTTTTTGATGTTGAATTTACAAGCAGTTATACCACCACACTTGTGGCAGCCTTGAGACGCAGCGGAACGAACGGACAGCTTGGATCAAAGGAAAGAACTTGGTGAGCCAGATTTACCACTACAGAAACATTAGATACCCATGTTCTCATTCAGTGCTACTTTCTTTTATTTACCATATTCTAATTACAGTTTCAAGTTACACATAAAACACTGGTTACTTCACCACAATTTTCCACCCTACATCTTTCATAGTCAATTGCAGAACTTATATTGAGAGATCATTCTCTCCAACTCTGAACTCATTGCAGACATCATCGTTCAACCTAGAATGCCAAGACTGACACTGGTGCACGACTGGAGCTACTCTGCATGAGAACAGAACAGTCAACAGAGATATCAGACCCAAACTAAGTGGTGGAAAGACGTAAGAAAAATGAAACAGGGGAAGTAAGTATAACAGTCAATGTGTTCTAGATACCTTGTTAGATACCTTATTTAGGATTTTATTTTTCTTTTCAGAACATTAACTATATTCCAAATATTTAAATTTGTTTGTCCTAAGAAGCAGTGAGATTCATTCAGCCCTACCAACCTCATCCAGAAATGCAGATCTGGAGTCACTAAGTCTCAATAAACAGAATCTGTCAGTTCCTACAGTACTGAACCATAGTTTTAGCAATGGTTCAGCCATATCATGATGTTACCTATAGCCCCATAGACTGCCTACTTGAGAAGAAGGAAAAGACACTTATTAACCAATCTCTAAGGTTAGAGTTCGCACTACTAGGGGTGAACCACTTTTGCATCATTTTCTTGTAGATAAAAACTAATGGCCTGGAATACAAGCTTAATTAAGGGTTAAGTTGAGCAGCAGCAGGAGCTAATAGGATAGCTTTCGTCTTTATTCTTGCAAGGACCACAGCACTCCATGTGAATGCTGGTAGTTATTTGTACACAATACTTAATTCTGTTGTGGGGGATTAAAAAGTCAATATATCCTAAATTATTTTTAGGTTTTGATTTGTATTATTTTATGGCTTGAAGTTTCATTTTAGAAGAACAGGAAGATTAAAACATTTTGTACTTACAAGTGTTGCTTCCTAATAAGTCTCTAATCAGTTTAAAAGTGAATTGAAATAAAAATTTTTAAATCCCTAGTTTGACATGAAATTTGCTTTGACCAGATGGATGACAGCTATGATATTCTTTGCACATTCCTTTAACAAAAGCATTCACAGGAAATAATGAAATGAATCCATGTTCTTCCAAAGCACACCATCTGTCAAAGTTCTATACTAACGTAATAGAAATAGCTCACTACAATGTCTGGTTTTAGGGGAAAGATTTCTTCCCCCCACCCCTAGGCAAAACTATTCATGAATGGACTAGAGATATACTTAGTATACTTGGCAAAAAGTGAACTGAAAAGCTTTGAATTTAGGCTTATGGGCTAGAACTCTGAGTATTTTACGCGTATTCGCTCATCTTGAAATTCAAACTAAAGCTGTCATCTCCTTTCCATCTTGCAATAATTCTTTCTTGTATTTGGGTCCCTGAGAGGGATAAACCTATTTATATTTTTGTTCTCTGCTCATCTTTCCATTTTCAAACCAATTTTTTTAAGTCATGAATCTAACAAGAAAATTTAATCTTTGTTTCTATTATGGATCTGATCCAACTCTAAGGAAAATAATTTTCAGTTTGTATTAAATGGATTAGTTACTGTACAGTGCAATTAAATTCCATGAAAACGACTAGGTGAGGGAAGATGAGGGATTCAAACTATTGGGACAGATAGGCTTTAGTGTAAAGCTTTGACATTATCAGTCACTAGAATTAATTATCACATACTAATTAGGACAAAGTGTGGCAATTCAGATGAACGAGCTCTTTAGGAAACTAGTTAACTGAAACACTCACCGTGGAAAGCCTCATTCCCTCCTCCAAAAAAGAAAGAGTAGATTGGGATGAGAGCAGGGTGATCAAAAGCTATATGAGCAGCCTGTAAAAAGAGAATATGGAGAAATTATGAAAGAGATCTTGAAGATAATTGGATTTTTGGCAAGAAGAGAGTGGATAGAGACAAAATCTTCACAACTCTGCCAAGATGACACGTACAAGACTCAGAGAGACTGATAAAATTGCTAGTAAGTAGGAGCCAGGTTAAAAACAGGAAAAGACATCTTTTCTTGCAACAGATTTTTGCTAAAGTATGTTCTGGATTTAAGAAGTTTAGAGTGGCTCAAGGAAACTCTGGAAAAGATTGAAAGTTAAGCCACTGTGAGTTGCTAAATAGACCTACCATATTTGGTCTGAGGAATATTTTCAGATGAAAATAGTTTGAGGTTCAGAGGATATTGTAAGGACATGGTTATGTATGTTTGCCCTGTTCCTAGTCTTTCCTAGACATCTGCTTAGGTTCACTGTTGGAGAAATAGTGTTGGGTTAGATTGACTCATGATCTTGGCCAGTGAAACCATTCTCATAGGCTTGTGCCTGATCGAAGCCTACCAAAGCCATTAACTTTGGTGGACTGTGGATTGTGCATCAGATGGTGCACTGGCAAATAATGTGTCTATCCTTCAATAGATGGGCATCCTTAAGCTTCTGCTCAATTATGCACCGAAGTATTCTCATCAAACTGTTTATGAAACAGTAGAACTACTCTAAACCTAGACAAAGTTATCTGCAAAAATTCCTTGCGGGTATTCCTTGTGATAAGGACTATGCAGCTGCCATAGTTTTGCACTGGGATATGACTAGATCCATGGTAAATCATAACCACCAGCACCAATTCCAGTATACTTGTCATCATGCAATCACTATGCTCTGGCATATTCCCCAGTTATTTGAAGAAACATCTGAATTCACATGATTTGTTGTTGTACCTGACAATGGTTATCGGATAACAGCTAGTAGCTAGTAAGACCAGGGTTCCACTGCTGAAGGAAAAAGAAAAGATGGTCATTAGGGCAAAGGACTGGTCTGCCAGGTTATGGAAAGGTCCAGGCTTCCACCAACCCTGTAGTGAACTGCAGGCCGCACCTAGCATGAGCAGACAGAAATTTTGTTTCCCAGTGTCTTACCCTTCCTGCCCAGCCCCACTGGTTCATGAAAGCACACATGCAGCTGGGATATCTGTCAGTTAAAACCTAAGATTAGCTTAATACTTAAAGATGTGCTGAAGTGCTTTTTTGGACCCAGGCCAGATGCTCAACATATTCCAGGATCAAGTTCATATTTACAAGTGCTTCATAAATGAAGAAAGTCATAAAATTGAACGGTTTTGTTCCCATAAAAAGGGAAATATAAAGCACTTAGTGCAAAGTAATTACATGTTAAATACTCATAGAACATTTTTTCCTTTGTTAACGAAGCAAAAATTTCATCTGGGTGGGGCATTTCCTGGCAGCTGATGTTCAGGAGAGAGTTGTGAGTTTTAATTGCCACTTAAATCTAGGGCATCTCATTGAACAAACAGGTGGACCATATCCACTTTGAATGTATGCAAACAGCCTTATTTATCACAGATATGAGAATGAGTTTTCTGATTGATTAGTTCCTTTTCATTCCAAGCAGGTCGTGGCCAATTGCAGTAACTGCAGATTTTCTGCACTGAATGTTAACACAGTTTACAAAGAAAAGCATTTCAAAGAGAACACTTACAGTTTTAAAGTCTGTACTAATATGAAAGAAAAAAACACAACCAAGCAAGTATATTCCATTTATAACTCTTGGAAACTGGAGTTATTAATTGAAATATGTGTTTGAATAGGAAAATTATCTATTTAAGCCTGAAAAGAATCACCAGCTCTAAACAAGCAGCCATTTCTAGGCTGACACTTTGTATGATATAAGGGTTAGCTAGGAACCAGCCATTAAAGTACATTAAATCAGTTACCAAGCTACATTCTGTGATCTGGAAAACAACTCAGTGTTTTATGTTTTTGTTTCTAATAATTAGCAGTTAGTGATTAAGAAAGATTTCTTTCCTCTTAATCAGTTGCCAACACAAAGAATACCTCATGTAAACAGCTCTCAGAGACAACGTATTAGTTTATTGCAGTTTCAGAGGTTTAGAAGAGGTGATAGGAGGTAACACGGAATTTATTTCACCTATTTGGCTGTGTAATAGCAAGGCTGGAAAGCACTTTGGAGCTAGTAGCCGTAAACTGGATGTAATTCTTTCAGGATTAATTTATACTTTTGATTGTCAGTTATCGAAGCTCTTGATTCCATTATCAGTATGTTAATACGTGAAAAGATGTAAGCTGACCCTTAAATGAGCGTTTTGGTGTTGTCATGTTGTGGGACCTGTCTTTACTCATGTCACGTAAACCAGTGAACCAGTTGAAAAATTGCATATTAGGCTACAAAGGACTGTGTCTGGTGTTAGTTTATTTTTTCTGACTGCAGTAAAACAAATTTGCAAAAGTTTTTACTACTATCTGCAATTTTTTTCTTCTTCATAAACAGTTTTTTTTCTGTATCCAGTATTAGTTCAAGAATAATTTTAGGGTTACAAATGGGAGAATGTAATGCTTTTTTGTATTACATAAGAGTATTAAAAGGATGTCATTTTTTGAAAGGAAAGTGATATTCAATTTCTGACCTTCAGATGGCCATAAGAATGGTGGTCACAGTGATAGTTGAGTTAGTTACCAGAAGAAAACATATTCTTATTTACAGAGTACTGTGTCTTTGAGATGGGCTTTAAAGTTACCCTCCTTCCGTTCTCTGTCCTCTCTAAAGAGTGAATTAAATTAGTTTTGTAGTATCTTTTAATAGGATTTGTTTCTCAATAAGGCTTTTCTTTGATCAGGGTCCATATTTGAAGGTGACTATGAGAGTTTTCAATGAGGAGGGATAAAAACAGATCAAGAGGAACTATTCTTAGGATACAGCAATAAAATTTTTTTAAAAAGAAAGAAAGGGATAAACATCTGAATATTAACTGTATACAAAAAGAAAGTTGAAATCTTAGGAAACATTCTAGCAGTGACAAGCTAGAAAATCTATTTCACGGTTTTTATTTTAAAGCATCTGCAGTCATTAAGGTAATTGCTAATTTTTCATTAAAAAAGTAAACATTTAGATCTTTAAAACCATTGCTACTCTTGAAGACATAAATCTCTCCTCCAGAAAACTGAATATTTATTTCATTATTTATTGAAAAATAAAGAAGGTGTAATGAGAATGATTTGGATCTTTGGTTTTAAGTCATAAATTTTTGTTTAAAAAAGAAAATTTAAAACATTATATAGGTTATAATAATAGGTTAATAGTCTCTGTTGGTGTTCTATGTGAATGCACAACAAAAGAAACAATTCAAAATGTGTAAAAATCTGGCAAAATTAAAGACAGTCACTACTGAAGACCCAAAATGATATTTTAAACCACAGATAAGCTTAGAGATGGTTTTACTAACACCGTATTTGAAGAATGGTGTCCACAGAGTGATACTCAGGTAAAGATGCTCCCTTAGTGTTGCAAGACCATTTAACGAAACTATGTTTTGCTGTGTAAAGGTAGGCTACTTAAAAAAGAATGAATTTCATAAAGAAAAGCTGAATTTTCTCATATCTTCACACTAATGGACTAAGCCTGATATAAGACAGATCTTCCAAAGCTTAAAAGGAAGTGGTGACAATTATTGTGTAGAAAAGTTAGGGTTGGAAATATGGGACAGAAAAACTCAATTCTGCAAAAAAGTGTTCTGCAAAAAGACCTCGTTCCTCTAAAACAGAGGAGAACGCCGAGCTAGTGAGAAACACCACCAGTATGAGCTCAAATCTACTTTAAGATAGGAAACATGTCATCTTAGTCTTTCCTCACTCCTATCTTCTGAAGGTGCCCCAAGACGTTGCAACTTCTGTCATGTTATGAAATGGGATGTGAAATTGCCAATGTTCAAATTGCCTTTGATTACCTGTATCACTTTCCACCGGGATGAAATTATCTGGCTGATCAATTGAAGTGATTAGAAATGGCTTTTTAAAATAACGTTTAACACAATTTGATTTCAATCAGTATCAATATCTAATAAGATTTCAAATTTAGCGACTTGACCAAATATTCCTATGTTATTTCAATCTAACCACTGTTTTCACCCCTCGTATTTTAAAGTCTTATTTTCGTCATATATTGCTTATAGAGAGGGTATGTATGTCAGCCGTAGTCAGCTATGACACGCAAAGTGGAGGTGGCAGAGCTGTACCCAGATAAAGCCCCAGAACTGCCTTTTGTCTGGCTCACACAGGGGACTTCTTGCCTTTCCGCAGAGGACAGTTTCATTCAAAATCATCCCTTTGCCTACGTGATATTACACTGCAAGTTGCATCATCTGTATGTATGCATCACAGAATAAGACTATTTTTCAATGCTCAGTATTTAAGCTCTTTTCATCAAGAGTAACTGTTTTTTGCTGCTATGAACACTTCTGGTAATGGGCCTTTTGAAGATTTTTAACTTATAGCAGCATCACAGTCTTGTAATACAGAAAATTTAAGTTGACCATGACCTTTTTTAAATGCTATAGCTTAAAGTTCAAGCTTCTACCAGGTTTCAAGTATCTATTGCCTCTTCCTGTTGCATTAGTATATCATATATTTCTACACAATTTATCCTTTAAAGCTTGCCCTTAGAGTTCTCTTTACAAGAGCAGTAGGTACTTCCAGTTCTAGTTACCTTCTTGTATTTTGGACACTTTTCAGGAGTCAGTTATCTCTACTGACTATCTAAGTAGCTGAAGAAAACATACATAACTTTTAGATGGTTAACCTTTCTTAACCTCTCTTTCTGGAAAGCTCAAGCCTTTTTTTCCCTCTTTCTCTTTATTTTTCCAACTACCTATGCACTTTTTCCACTTCTTTTAAAGTTTACTCTGCAATCTCTTTTTGCTGAACTGTTCTTGATAATTGATTATCTCTGAAAGAGTTGAGGGGCTTTCTTTCCTGCTGCTTTCCTGCCACATATTTGGCATATGTTACCTTTTGCTTTTGCAGAACTGCATTTAACATCTGTCTAAAGAAATATAAGCGAGTTGTAGAAGAAAAAGAGCACTAGGATTCATGAGAATGCTTTTTCTTATAATAGAATTACAGCGGAGTTGGCTGGATATTACTTTTAATGATAAATTATTTTGAAAGGAGTTTTTATTATCTCATTTTTCTAGAACTTTAATTTGAATTTTATAGATGGAGAACTCTTAAAATAACTAGCTCTTTCTATAATGGAAGTCTGCTAAAAGATTAAAATTACAATATTTGTTGAGCAATAAGATAAGAACACGTTTGAACCATGTCGATATTAACATAAACATATCTGTATGTTGCTTTAATGAAATATTCAGATGCTCGTTTAGTTATAGTACTAGGAATTTTTAGAAATAAAGTAATTTTAAAAACCATTAATTTTTATTATTGTTGTTTCAAAAGTCTGTTTCTGATTATGCTTGTTCTTACTATTACTACAAATATGTTTCACAAATCATGTTAAAAAAGACAAAAAATATATGATCAAATTAAACATCTGTCAAAACAAGAACAGAAGTCACTAAACTTGATATCTCATTTCTAAGGCTCTGTAAAGCCATTTCCTTTTACTGCTTGATAATTGTCATTTCCATGATTCTTTTTAGACTACAGAATGGAGTTATGGAAATTACAATGCCTATAAATATAACAACAAATACTATTTATATTATCAGTAGTCTGCAGCATCACCCATTTGCAAGGTTGTTCAACAGTGATATCTAAGAATTAAAATAGAATCTTAATGTAAACAAAAAGGTCATTATTTTCTGTGGAATTTCACCTAATATGTTTTTACTTAGACTAAATTTTTTTAAGATTTCAGCAAAATTAATTCTCTTGCTATGTAAAGTAAGCTTTAATGGTGTCAAGAAATTCTAGGAATTTCTCTGGTTAACTGAATCAGTGTGTTATAAGAAAGATATCTGGTATTTGATAGGATTTGGTCAGGAATACATTACTCATTATAGAGGAGAGGAAAGGGTAAGATAGGAGTTAGAACGGCTGCTGAGGGGGCTGGTATTAATCTGTCTGTGAGACAGATGGATCCATGAGGAGAGGAAGCAAAGACTCACAGGTCCCACAGATACTGACAGTAAATAAAGAACTGTGACCAAATGAAAAAGAGCATGGGCGAAACAGCCAGGGGAAGCCCTGGCATGAGTTGTGTTGCTTTTAGGTTGCCTTATGCCTCTAATGATATATATTAGATTAAGATTATAATAAATAATATGTATCATTAGAAAAGGTCTTTGTTATTCTTGTGTAAGGGTGCAATTTTTGGCAGTCTGACACGTGCTACTCATTTGGAAAAAAAGAATGGACTCTGTTGTGGAAGTTTCAATGTAAGGTTGAACTGCAGAGTGGGACTAGGATGAGGATGAGGGTGGGGTGAAAGGCAGAATAGGATGGACTGCAGGGTAGGAAGAGTGCCATGTTTGGTCAAAGCATTCATTAGAGGTGGTGCTTTTGAAACACTACAACAGGAGAATAATAGCCATCAGAGAAAATGAGTAGACAGATATATTTTTTTTTCTTTTTTAAGACAAGCTTAAATAATACATAGTAAATTAGAAGATGATCAAGATGGAGGGGAAAAAAGAAAAACAACCCAACCAGAAAATTACAGCTCTGTGTATACACTTCTTAAGTTCTCAATTTTCTGTCAAAAAATGCAGTTGCATGAGAGCCATCTCATAGTTCACCAGCAAATTCCAGAGTTTCCTAACTTTGAAACAATGTTCTGAAAGCTCATCTAATAAAGTGTAACAACGGTTTTATATGAGCAGCATTTAAAGCAGATATATTTCACTAATACTAATATTACCCAGGATTGCTAGGTATTGTGCTGAAATCTAGGAAGATGTAATCTATCTGTCTGATGGGGAGCTCATAATTCAAAGCCTCAGTCTTGTAAACAGCTCTTCTGGGATTTTTCTGGTGTAAAGGCTGAAGGGCGTACTGCCTCCTACAATTGTTAAACAGCATAAGATATATAGTTAGAGATCACCTTCCTAACAGTCATACACCAGTCTAAACCTCTAATAGAGCTATTCCAGAAACAGCGTACAGTAACTTCAGAAACAGTTGGGTCAGCATGGTTCCTTCGGGAACCATACAGGTTTCTGGATGCCCGAAAGAAAAATTGCCACTGATACTAGCTGGCAGTGCTTCAGCAGTGCTGGTCTAAAACAACCCAGCTGTACTCAGCCACAGTAATAGACTCCAATATCAGTGCTATCAAATGCCTACTTTGTCAATTCTGCTAAGTTTGTGCCTGAGAAACACCAATTTCTTGAAACCAGAAATGAATTTCTATATTGAAAATAAATTAAATGCAAAGAACGGGACATTAAATGTTCATTTCTTTAATATATAGTCATTTTTTTCCTGAGGAAGCTGTAAACCATTTTAAGACAGGAGAAGTAAATTTCACCAATGCCATTTTCTCATGGAAACATTTAATTTTCTTGGTAGTATTTGTTAAAAAAAAAAAAAAAAGTGAACAGCAAAACTCATCCTCATCCAAGAACAACAAATGAACATCGTCCAAAGTTCCAAGTGCTTCCTCAAGCCCAACTTGTGGTCTTTAGTCAGACAAAAATCAGACTGTGATCCTCCTCAGTAGTTAAAATTGATCTAAATCCCAGAAAAGATTTGATCTCACATATACCTATAGACCTTGAATCATACCGAAGTTCAGGAATCTCCAGCTGTAACCTGTAATTCCAAGTTCACATGCACTTTTTTTTTTTTTGCTTGTAAATCCAGATAAGTAAGTCATTGTTTTGCCTTTGACTGTGAGTAGTTTAAACAGAAGAATAAGCTAAAATAATCTTTTCAGTAGTAGGTGAGAAAATCAACAAAATCTGTCTCCATTTAACAACTTTGTACAATCAAAGATACCTTCCGGTTAGCTGCCACATGGTCGTATGTTCCTGTTTTGGCCCTGCCAGCCGTTGCTCCATGCCACTGCAACCTTAGCCTACGCCAGGTAAGTGCCATCTGCCTGTGGGGCACTGTGAGCAGCCTGCACCTGGATAGGGGTCTGTTGGTCAGTCCAGGGTGAAATGAGTGGGGACCTACCTACACCTCAGGTGTGCATGTGGGACTTTGTGGCAGGGCTTCCTCACCCACGTGCAGATCCATGGGTTGCAGAGAGCACCAAGAGCACATGAAAAGTGGGAGCACCCGTATCTCTTTCCAGAGAGGTAAGCAAACAGGGGAACGCAAAATTGTGGAAAAAAGGGTGGGTGACTGCAACCCACAGGGGCTGTGAGAGGGGAGGGTTTGCGAGAGCAATGGTGGGAACCTGTGCACATGTGTATGCACACATGCCTGGCATGTGTATGTGTGTGTGATTAGAACACCTTGGGACTAGTTACAGAACAGTGTTTAGAAATTTGTTGATGTTTCTCAACATTTTGTAAGATTCTTGTGTTCTGGTTTATCTGTTGCACTAACGATACAGGTTTTGAATGTATAGTCCACTGGTTAATTCTATAGCGTTAATAATCAGTAAACTGCTTCAATGCTGATTTGGCTTAAGCTCCATCGAGTAGTTTTTCCCTGTGGTAGTCACGTTCTCTCAATAAGATTGAAAATTCAGTTTAGAAGGCTTTAATATACAGTTTAGATTATTACTTTTCATAGTAAAAGGAATGGAATGCTGCAGCTGTGACAGGTAGCAGGTAAAGAAAAGTTAAGTCAAAGAAAGTTATCAAGTAAGACTAACAATTTCTTTGTGGGGAGGCACAAGACACGAAAAAAAAAGACATAGGAATATGGTAAAAAGTATTCAGTATTTCTTCTATATAAACATGAAACAAATGAAACAGCACAAGATTTTATGGGTTTCTATTATAATGCAGAAAATCTGTTCTCATATTTGTATTATAATTTTCAGTAATTACATACCTTTTGAAAAGAAACCTAGAAAAAGTAATGGCAATGTAAATGCCATTCATTCATAAAAGTGATAAATAAGGACATTTAAGGTAGTCTTCTCATGATGCTACACCTGTATGTTCTGTATCAAGCCAGGTTCAAAATTAAAGTCCATCAAAGTACAGGAGATCCCTCATCTGTCTTTAAAGTGAATACTACAATTTAGTTTCCAGAAATTCTCTATTCTCATCCTCTTTCTGACCAATCAAATTGCCTTTTGGGTTTGCTTATTTAAAAATGCCCTGTGTTATTCTGAACCTGTAAATTTCTTTAATACTGTGACCAATCTGTGACTTAAGAATGTCTAATAATTTACTAAAATGAGACACTACTGAATCATTCTTCTGGATCTAGTTTTTCTAATGAGGTAAATATGTAAGCAGCAAAAAAAAAAAAAAAAAGCAGACATGCTTATTTTTCTATGTCATGTTCTTACCTCTCATGCTTGTTAATTCTTTCTTATATTGAAGACTCCTTTTGAAAGGTCCAGGCCTAATTTCTTAATAACCCAGAGCTAAACACACTACAGAAGTAAACTTTGCAGTAATTAAATTCTTCATTAGCTACCAATATCATCAGGAATGTGATTGGTTTCTATCACAAAGCCATTGATCTGACATGATACCATTGGTGCTCATAATGGCAGAGAATGACTTGATTCTTTTTCATCTGAAGAGGTTTAGAACTGAAGCAAAGGTGGTACACACTGGTCTGAGATTAGGTTTTCAAGTTAATGAGAGAATAGCAACCCTAAAAGCCTTCAATGAACCTTCATAATTTTCAGCAAATGAGGAAGCTGCAGCTTTTTACAAAGAAATTATTATTCTTGTTCTTATTATTATTACTATTACCTCAAGTATCAGAAGTACCAAAAGAAGATTATCTATAACTCTTTATTTAGGATTAGGCCTAATAGAGTTGCTAGGAGCCTTGTGCTGCTACCAACCACCACCAAAGTGTCTGCTTGGCATTTGCAGCCAACACGACTTGAGTTCACACCAACTGACTTGGCTATTTGACAAATTTGTAGTGAGGACTAACGCAGTATTTGTGCAACCTGAAAAATGGTAAGTTTGAGAAATTTGTGCTACTGAAGTAATTAAAACATTGATTTAGTGTTTTTGAACAGAAATTATAAGTAGGTTGAGGATTTTAACGTACACACACTAATGAATATATTGTTCAGATTATAGTATTTTTCAAATAGACACTTAAGAATGTCAATGAGAAGGCAGCCTTTGAAGATTTCCTTTGGCTAAGAGACCTCTTCCTAATTATGTCCCTGACTAAAGGCATTTTGGCTTATATTCGCTAAAATTCTCAAGTGCTGAGTAAAACCAAAATCCAAAGCTTTCATACTCTGCATGGGACAGAGAAGGAAATAAACATGGAAATGCACCAAAATTAGCAGATGGGGAAAATTCATGCCATAATTCATCCTCTCCTGGGTTGACTCATAGCTGGTTTTTTTTTTTTATTTACTTCCTGGGATTTTACTGAGAGAGGGAGGCATTCAGCTTCTTTATTCTAGATCTTACAAATATTTTAAGTAGATTGCTTTATAACAACTTCATAAGTTGTTATAAGCAGACTTGTTTGTAAGAAAATTTGGGAGGGATGTTTCAGCAGAATTCAGAAGGTTATACTGTTTTGCACAAAACCCCCCAAACAACAAAACAACCACAACAGCAATAACAACAACCACCACCACCCAACCGTAAAGTAAGCACATGTCCGTTTCCTGAGATCTGCAAAAAAGGCCAAGCAGTATGTATGAAAATGAAAAGTATTTTATAGATTTGTCAGGTTTCATTCAGATTGATAAGAAAATTAATGTTGCTGGACATCACATCACCTTACTAAAGTACTGCCTCTGTTCTACTTTTATACTTAGCAAATAATCTTCATTTTGTATGGTTATAACCTGCTGGAGTGATCCCATAGATCAATACAGAACCTTAAGCTAAAAAAAAGTAAAAGCAAACTTCATCTTTTGGAAGATTTGACACTGACAACAGATGCACTCGGTACCTGAGAGTTAGTAAATCAAGGCTTCTTTCTTAAGGTGAGTAGTTACAGGCACATAGAATGTCATTGTTGATTTCAATGTCATTGCATTTCTACATCTGAGATGTTACAATATGCATTTTCAACTAACTCTGCCAGAGATAAGGCTGAAGATAATTTCAGATATGGCATGCCAAAGCTCCTGTGTGCTTGGCTGATTGATGCTACAGGAGACAAGAACTTGCATGTTCATTGTTTTAGTAAGTTCTTGCTCAGTCATTGCATGAATTAGTTGTTTTCCTCTCTAGGAACACAGACTTGTCTATTATGCTGATTTAAAGTGCACATCTACAAATAGAAGGACCTGATCTACAGGCAAGTTATAAAATACTTTCAGTACACAACGTATCAAATTCTTAAGACTTGCACATTTTTTCATCTCATGTCCCCTTTGGGTTGCTTTTCATTCAACGATATAAACAGTTTCCTATGACAGGTAGAGCGAAGGCTTTGGAAAAAGTCTCTGAAATTCTTAGTTATGACGGCATGGAGGTTGCATGCTGTTCTCTGCTCACTGTTCTTCATGCTTATCAGTATAGTCTCATTGGTTTCTGATTTCCCTCCATATGTCTATTTTAGGTAATGATTGTCTTTCCATCCATCCTTAGGTTATTAACACTTTAGGACAACCATCATCCGTTGTCCTTCCCTTTCTGCCATGTTTAATCTATAAGCTGTTGCTGAGACCACTCAACTGCACTGCAGAAAAATTTGTCAGATGAGTTATTCATACCGCATTACATAATGTACTAAATGCAATCTCCTGTACAAAAAGGAGATAAAAACACATACTTTCTTTAAGGAATAATTTAGAATTTGATTTCAAGCTTTCTTATGCATTTTAAGGGTTGGGAAAAGAGAAAGTATTTATCTACTATTGTTATGAAGTATTTTTATACATATACCTGATTAAAATCTTGGTCATTATAGCACTTACAATATTGCAGCAAAGTAAGCTAACAAAATAACATAATTATTTCTTATCTCTCGGTGGCCTCATTTTGTGTTCTGGCATGTGTTTTTGTGAAGGGTCAAAATCTTAACTTGCTGTACACAGGCTGATGGTAGTTACTACATCTTCAGACGTGTCAAATGTAGAGGAAAAAGAGAGGAAATAGTTTGAAAATGTCAGCCCAGTCATAAGAATAGAACTACAGGAAGACTTTGCAAGGACAAAAGTTTTTTAAACTTCAGCCGAAATTACAAAAGCTGTGATAGCACACTAGTTAAAACTACGATTACTTTGGATTATCCATACGTACACATTTTAAAGTGTCAGAAGAGCATTTCTTTGTCAGGGTTGACATTACTACATTCAGACAGATTCTGTCTCAAGGAACATCACTAAGGACACATCTAACAGGCTATGCTTCAGTAATACATTGTAAAGACTTAGAATAAAGGAGAAGTACTATGATGTGATTGCTAATTTCTACTATTAAAATACATTTTCTGTACATATGTATAAGGGGGTAGATCAAGGTTGCTGGCTGGAGTTTAGATCACCTCCTAATTTTTGTGATAGGAAGCCACCTAAAACAAGCAGATAAGTGAGGTGAAAAGTGACGTAGCTCCCACTCGTTTTAGCTAGACTTGTTCCAACATCCTAGTATATCTTTTGGCTACAAGATCTGACATTTAAAGTAAATTGGTCCTGTTCATGTTTTACTTTGACAGGTGCAGAAAATTTTGCTTTAATCAGCATTATCTCCTATGCTTTTCTTTTTCTTTTGATTGTATAAATCCTTCCATACGGATCTCTTAAAGGTAATGACTGAGACAAGTCTCCTGTTTGCTAAGTTAAGGAGGAGGATATACTATCCTTAAAACTACCGGATTTCATTTGCAGAATGCTTCTCCTTTTCCCAGTATACTATCAAGACTTCATCACTATGAGAACCCTATTGGTACATTATTTAAGCTTATAGTATACTTAGTTCTCCTTTCTTGCTCATCCTTATCCAGCTTCATCTGCCTAATCTTTAGTGTTCTTTCAGAACACTCCTCTTTAGTGCCCACCCTCCCCATTATGCACAATATCAATATGGTTTGATCGATAATTATGTACATGAATCTCTAATAACGCCATTAGAGCGGCCAGCTTTGGAAACATGCATTATGAGTTGACCTAAGGTCAGTAGGCAGTAAAGTCTTCTGAGCATTTTCCACCTCAGATTAGAATTAATTTATTGATTAAATAAATACGCAGCCAAACTGCAGCTGTCAGCTGTGAGAGTGGAGGTCACCACTCTGGACAAAATCTTTTATATGGTGATCATATAGACCTAATCAAGAAATAAGCAACTATGACAGATAAGGTGGCCTTAACAGGCATATTGGCAGTGAGTGATCCCGATGTTGAAGCCTACACCTGCCAGAAGGAGAAAATCAAAGTGGAGCCTCTGCATAATTTTTCTAATTGAAATGGTCATTGATAGGGGAGAGGCAGAAACTTGTCCTTTTTGAAATCTAAGGGGCAAACAATGAACATTCTTTAACTATATTACTTGCTTGGAAATCTGGAATAAAATGTGCTACCACAACTTTAGCAATATTATGAAAATACGCAGGAAATAAATGGTCAAATTCAGAGACAGTAAAATGTGAAACGAAATAAACCTGGCAGTAATAATGTAATTGAATTTTTCTTCATAGACCCAACAATTAGCATATTGAGAAAATGGCTGAGTCCAAATATTGTATTTATTTTCAAACACATTTTCTTTCCTCTTTAGAAAAATATTTTCTTTAGTTAATCTTGACTTTATTTAATTTCATTGGCAATTTTACAAACATTATAGGACACTGCCTTCAGGTGTTACAAGAAGGCTTTCTTCTGAAAGTTTTGTCAGAATACTACTTGGTTTTTCCAGCACATCGAGAATCAGATACCTCCTAGCTCTTTCATCCATGGGAACCAGAATAAACATTTTGTCACAGTGGAATATGATTTCTCAACAAAGCAACCTGTGAAACCTAAAAAAAAAAAACAACTTTCTTAACTTTTTATGACCTCAGGCATGTTAAAACTTAACATCCTTAACTTTTTTCCATATCCCTTTAAAATTTACTTCTCTCTTTCTTGCATGACTATCTCTCACGGTTCTTCAAATTACCAGTNCTCAAGAAAGCAACCTGTGAAACCTAAAAAAAAAAAAAACTTTCTTAACTTTTTATGACCTCAGGCATGTTAAAACTTAACATCCTTAACTTTTTTCCATATCCCTTTAAAATTTACTTCTCTCTTTCTTGCATGACTATCTCTCACGGTTCTTCAAATTACCAGTCCCTTCAAAGTTCCTGAAGTACATCAGGTGGCTTATTTGAGTTCATATTAATGATTACTTAATGGTTTTTCCACTTTAAACCTTTCTTTTTTAAACTATTTCTTTTTACACAGAAGAACTTCAGCTTCCTTGCAACACATCTATCTTATAACGACTAGAATTGGGTGGAAAGTGGTCCCGTGGAATTAGTTTTTTTAAGCAAACTTTAATACAAGCAATGTGTTAGAATTACAACTGTAGAAAATATTCTACTACTTTGCTTTGAATCTCACACAGATAGACCATACCTCATAAATCATAAGAATTTTTTTTCACGGTGTATGTTTTTTAATGCAGGGCCCAGTTGGTCCAGAAAGAAAGACATGATCTGACTATTTAATCATTCTGTGATAAGGAAGACTGACTGCATCACTCTGGACATTGCCTCAGTCTGTCCTTCAGAGACACTATTTAGAGAGACAATATAGAGACTATTCAAACTAAAATATTTTTCCCAGTCAATAATAATGTTTAGAACCAGAAATATAAACTGCCTTTCCTCTCCTTGACTGTTCTTCCTCTGGAGACTTTGCCTAAAGTTGCCATCACAATGGAGTTTCTCAGAAGCTTTTTCTGTTTTCACCCTGAAAGGATGCAAGAAACTTTCTTTTGGAAAACATGGCATCAGCCATTACGATGATAAAAGTTCCTTTTCATCCCAAAGATGTTTAACTCCTTTGGCAGTCTTTTTGTTTATTCTTTCAACTCATCCTCAGCTTGTCCACAGCTTTGCCTGATTCTTCCAAACCATCCTAAGATCTCCACTATCCTGATTCTTTGTAAATCACTTAGCTGGACTAGTGTGTATCCTGGCTAATCCTCCCAAGATCCTCATCTAAACATATTAATCATGGTAATACAGCAGCTAATTTTTATCCTTTCTGTTTCTTTGTTTACCAGGAAGAAAAACAAAGGAGTAAGACTCTTCGCTTCCCAGAATCTATTGCTAGGAGTCATCTCTTCTGAATATGACAGATCTTGAATTCTTTGTAGTTTCATGTTAAAGCGAAACATGACTAGCCTGCATGCCCATCTCTCATAGTATTCCCTAGGCCTAGTTTTTAAGGCTATGTAGAGACTGCTCTGCTTGACAATGCCAGGTCTAAAAGCTTAAAACAGCCAAACTCCAGGCTTTATGTAAAAATGGAACTTTGACATTGTAATCTTTAGCATTGTGAGTCCTAGAAATAGACAGCTAACTCTGAGAGCATCGTTGGCACTGCTGATATGCTCATTTGTGTTTCAGAAATGTAAAGGGTGGAGCGGTAGGTATCCTGGACTGGCAATCATAGCAATCAGCACTGACCAGGTCAGTCCATAGGAAACAGCAGCATGAGATTGTGTGTGAAACCGTGTTCTTCACTACAAGAACGTGCTGATCCCAGGAGTGAGGGCAAGTAATTCTTTGAAGAGCTTGAAACTGTATCTATTGCTTAGAAAGTAGCATAGCTAAAACAAAAGACGCAGGTAGCTGCATCATGATTTTATTAAAGTGATGGTGGTGCTTTTAATGCTTAGTCTCATCCTTAGGTGAATAGGCTATTTGGCTGCAAAGGATGAGTCCTGAATCTCAAGACCTGTTAGTTTTGGATATGAATTTGATGGCTGTTGAGGCTCTCTGTTGTTTTGTCTTGGTCTCCACAACTCAAGCAACCAGGGGTATACACTCTTCAGTCTTCAAACTGAGGAAAAGGATGGCTCACATCTAAGAAACCTCTTAAGCATGATTCTTGATCTGAATTTTCACTGAAAATGCAATAACATCAGGTTTGACAAGATGCTTAAGTACAAGATCAAGCTTCCTTTATAGAGCTTTGAGTCACTTCCTATAGTGTATGTTAATTATGCTTCAAGAACACTTAGAAAATTCTGTTCTTGAGTATAATTAAGCATGGAAATGGCTGATTTCTGCATTTTAAAGAACATCAGACAACTATATCCTGCCTTTCTAATCAGTGAAGTCAAGGCAACAACACTTCCAGTTGAGTACATAAAGCTCTGTTATAGTTCATAAGGAAGTATTTTTTGTTTTATTTTCCCCCTTAATAAATGTAGACCTTCTATAGTATTTCTTGCATCCGAAAGAGTTTAAGAGGTGGCAGGACCTGGATTGTCTTCCTTCCCTTATACGTCTAGATTAATTTCCCAGAGAGCTTGGGCTCAGGAATGGCAAGACCTAGAAATACATAAGAAAAAATTATCCTGTTAATAACTGACAAATCCACAAAATAAAAGAAAACAAAGTGCTTCAGCACTCCTCCCAAAATATTATTGGAATCAATTNATTTCTTGCATCCGAAAGAGTTTAAGAGGTGGCAGGACCTGGATTGTCTTCCTTCCCTTATACGTCTAGATTAATTTCCCAGAGAGCTTTGGCTCAGGAATGGCAAGACCTAGAAATACATTAGAAAAAATTATCCTGTTAATAACTGACAAATCCACAAAATAAAAGAAAACAAAGTGCTTCAGCACTCCTCCCAAAATATTATTGGAATCAATTTGTCAGAAATAGTCCTCTGCTCACAGTCATTCCATGATCACAAGAAAGAAAGAAGAAAAAAGAGGAGGGGGGGAAATAGAATATGATTATGTTACCTGAATGAAATTAAATGCTTAGCTACATTAAACAGTTATGCAAACATTTAGGAAAACCAGATCCTGAAATATAGTAAATGAATGTCATGTATCACAACACAGACTTGCTATTTTGCAGCGTGACAGAATTGCTTGATATACCTAGACATATATAACAGATGTTGCTATGCACTGTCCTTTGGTTATACTATGGATAAACTCCCTAAGCAAGGCATATATGTGTCATGTCAGGTAAAAAGGAATATACCTCTGTAGCTTGCTCCAGATAAGGAAGAAAAGAGATTCAAAATGAAATTTGCATATTTACTTCTTCATTTCAGATTTTTAATGCTATGTAATTGCCAGAAACATTGATTTTATGTGGTCCTGATATTAATTAGAAAAGTGTACATAATATATTTCAATCTTTTAAAGGTATTGCACTATTCTACTCTATTTTTGATGATATTAAGTGCATCTAACCTTCACATAGAATCATAGAATCATTTGGGTTGGAAGGGACTTTAAACATCATCTAGTTCCAACCCCCTTGCTATGGGCAGGGACACCTTCCACTAGACCAGGTTGCTCAAAGCCCCATCCAACCTGGCCTTGAACACTTCCAGGGAGGGAGCAGACACAACTTCTCCGGGCAACCTGTTCCAGTGTCTCACCACCCTCACAGATAATTCTGATATCTAATCTAAATCTACCCTCTTTCTGTTAAAATCATTACCTCTCATCCTATCGCTACATGCCTTTGTAAACAGTCCTTCTCCAGCTCTCTAGTAAGCTGCCTTCAGATACTGGAAGGCTGAAATACGGTCTCCTGGACCCTTCTCTTCTGAGAGAAGAGGGCTGACCAACAGCCCCAACCCTCTCAGCCTGTCTTCATAGGAGAGCTGCTCTAGCCCCTGATCATCTTTGTGGCCCTCCTCTGGACTTGCTCCAACAGGTCTATGACCTTATTATGTTGGGGGCCCCAGAGCTGAACGCAGTACTCCAGGTGGGGTCTCATGAGAGCGGAGTAGAGGGTGAGAATCGCCTCCCTCAACCTGCTGGTTATGTTTCTTTCGATGCAGCCCAGGATGCAGTTGGCATTCTGGGCTGTAAGAGCATATTGTCATGTGATGTTGGTTCAGCTTCTCATCAACCAACACGAACACAAACTACATAAACTGTTTTCACGTGTACTCGCTTTAGAAATTGACTTCTAGGTTTCCTCTTCTTTTCATTGCTTAGTATATTATTTATTAGTTAGTGGAATCAATAATGGCAATCATAATTTTAACTTTCCTAATTATTGTAT
>VZSC01014919.1:0-25722 GCA_013398225.1 Steatornis caripensis
CACTCCTCCCAGCTTTGTGTCATCACACTTGCTGAGGGCACGCTCTGCCCATCACCCAGATCATTAATGAAGATGCTGAACAGGATTGGACCCAGTATTGACCCCTGGGGTGCACCACTAGTTACCGCCTTCAACTAGACTTTCCACTGATCACCACGCTCTGGGCCTGGCCATTCAGCCAATTTTCAGCCCACCTCCCTGTCTGCTCATCCAGACCATATTTCGTCAGCTTCTCTGTGAGAATCTTACAGGAGACAGTGTCAAGGCTTACTGAAGACAAGGTAGACAATATCTATTGCTCCCCCGTCTTAGACAGATGGGACTAACCAGATCCTTGAAGAGGCCAAAGCTGCTCTCCTGAACTCTGGCAGGGTGGGGGCAAAAAAAAAAGGAAAAGGGAAACAAAAAAGTCAATACATTGTTTTTACCGTTGCAAGTTTTTAAGAAACTGTCAACATTGACGTTACCACCATTGTCACTGACCGGACTGTATGCTCTGCAGCTAGGTACGATTCAGTTCTAGGTTAAAATGTTTCGCTCATGAAAATTTGTTTTACTTTTTGCTTGCCTTGGTATATACCTCTCCTCTTGCTACTTTACTTCCCCAGACGCTAAAAGCTTTTTGTGGACATGTCAGACATCCTTTCCTGGGCAGTTCATCACCTGCCTACTGAGCCCAGTGAGGACGCAATTAAGTAAATGGTCCTCCAGGCTCCCAGCAGTATCTGATCCAATAGGTGAAGTGGAACTAACGCAGATTAAGTGGCTAGCGCTCCCCTGAATGCAGTGGAGATGAGTTACTATTAGTATTCCAGGCTGTGCATGAGCCTTTCCTAACATACACTTATCCAAAAGACAGTGGCTTGAGTTAAGCTTCCTCCTTATTCTGTGTAATTTCATATGTATACCCTCAATAAATTGTCACACTGTCACACGCCAGCAGACTGTCCTCTCCACAGGACTAGGAACTCTTTGAAGAGGTAGCAAGAGGTGAAACTTTCAGTGAGACTGTGTTACATGACAGATGAACAGGAGCAGAGGGGAAAAAGTGACGGCACAGAAGTCGCTTTTACATTTTTTTTGTTTTAATTGCAATATGAATAAGAAAATACTCCCTGTGTGTAAAAAGTTTAAGTATTCAGCCAGATGTTCAATTAAGAGAATCCCTACACATGTTTTTGCGTGTTTTCCCTTTTTGTAACTGTTAGCAAGGAAACTTTTAGAGTTATTTCTTCACGTGCTTTTCTCCAGTGTCAAATTTCTGTGTGAACTTAAAGAAAAAGGGCTAAAACATGTGAACGTCTTTCATTTCTGCAATGAAACGCCTTGCTCTCTCTGGACAGCATGCCAACCCTTTTCTTCATTAGCTTTCCTATACCTACTTGATGCTTCAGCCCATGACACTTCATATGCTCAGCTTTTCATTATCAGCTTTTTGTAGGAACAAAACTGAGTGCAGCTACCTCTGTGTGCACACGGTCCGGCCTTTCTCATACGGCCAATCTGCATATAACAGACTTTATAACAAACAAATGAAAGACGTACTCACGCACTGGTTTCTATTTCCAAACCTTCAGCAAGACATAGTGCGCTTAAAGGTCACGGTAATAGACGTGTACCAGCTCTGCAGGTTTTATAGATTTCCTTCATTTGACTCACGTCAGCGGTGGCACACAACATGTCTGCAAAGAGTACAGTCTGGTTTTGTTTAAACTGCTGACAGCCCATTACTTACTTTTACTGTCAAATGTTTGGTTTCGTTGTTTGCTTTAAAAATCAAAGAGGCCATGGCTGTTTCTTCTTAAGTTGAAGTGAAGTCTTCACCCACTCTTCCTTATGAATTTGTCTCCTCATTAAAGCTGTTAGTTACAGAGACGAAAATGATCAGATTAATATTTAAAACTGTATCTTCAGTTGCATAAATTCTACCAGCTAAAGCAATGGAAGCCAACCTAGCCCTCTTTTTCTGAATTACAAGAGTACGTTGCAGCTGATTCACATTAAAAGAGGCAAAATGCGAGCAACAAGGAGTCTAAATGCCTCCTTCTCCCGGCAGTGTACCTCTGGCTTTTGAGCAGAAGAGGCGGAGCTTGCACTATCAAAGCCACGATACTAGTCAATACTTGTTAAAGCAGCTCTACGTGAACTGAGTACCTGCCTACCTGAGGAGGCACATAAGGCACTCAGGGCTAATCTACAGAGGGAGTAACTGGGGAATTGTGTTGCGTTAAAACAAAATACCTAGGCATAGTAATTCTCCAGACAGAAACATATACTGCAAGCAACTGTGCGACTGCAGAACAGTGCCACACAAGGACAGAAAATTCCCACGGACCACTGAAGTAGGAGAGCAGTTTAGTTCTATATGTGCATTCATAGAAGTTCTTACTCTTAGTCTTGTGGTGTTCCAGACAGTTGTACTCCACAAGCCTCCTAAAAGATTTCCCCTCAACCTCCAGTCACTGACAAACCAAACCAGAGAGCAAGCCAGCACCTTTTGCATTTGTCTCTCTGCTTAGAGAGCCTCTATGTGAAGGAGATAACACCACTGCCAGGTCCAGCCAGGCCCTGAACCACCAGCCAGAATTGCACTGGCCGGAATTAAATCTTTTGATCGTATCAGAAGGGTGAAAGCAGGAGGCATGTAGTCAGCAGAAGATTAGAGAGATGCTGTTTAATGTTTATCTTCTAACTGCAATGAGAATATGAGTTTATATCTGTTGTCTCGGATGATCAGAAAGCCGTAATTTTTCTTTGTTCTTTCATCCCTTCTTCTTTCCGTACTCTTTAAATAGGGCACATCCATCACTTTCTGGTTAACTACAGTTCTAATTTGTACACTAACTCTGAAAGTTTAATGAATCATCAAACATTAGTCAACACAAATACATTATTATTATTATTTCTATTCCTTGAGGCTTCCCGTAGTTTTCACTTTCTCCGCTTCTAAAAACACATTCTGTTTCTTTCCATTCCCTCTATGTTCCTATCATTCTTCCTTCGTCTAATTTCGTCATTGTCATTATGGCAAGGCAAACAGAGAAATAAATAAATTAGGGCCATTAAAAAGCAAAGCAGAAAGTGCCTTCTTTGCCATAACTCATAAATAATCATTTTACTTTAATTTATTTTTAAACTTTTTTTCTAGTACTCAAAGCTAAAGAGAAATCCCAGCATCACTGAATGTTACGGTTCCTTCATGGATGCTTGTATTAAGTACAGACTTGGTTCAGAGAGAGCAAGCAGGGAAAAAAAGGAAAAAAAATAAAGTAAGAGTAAAGCTCATTCTATTTTTCTGTCTTTCATATTTATCACTGGCTTGATACTTTATTTCTTTGAAATTATTTCCTCTTGTTTATATAGAGCAGAAGATCACGTTAAAACAATCATTCTTTTGGTCAAAATTTTAGATGCTGTATTAAAGGAGAGCGTTGTGGTAACAGCAGACTGGGAGCTAGGACATGCACGTGCTCACCAAGAACAAGTGTAATAAGCAAAGAGGACTCAGCTAAACTGTTTGCTGGGAGGACGCGGCCTGGATTACTCTATCAGACAATGCTAACAGGGGTGCGTAGTGGCGAAACGACAGCACAGAGATGCTACAGGTTCATTCAATACCTTGCAAATCTACTCCAAATTTGTTGGCTGATCTGTACTTATTTATGGATCCAAACGTACCTGAGAACGACCAATTTTCTGCAGTTTTGAATGTGAAGCCTTCAACACAGAAACAAGACTTCAGGTAAGCCACAGTCACCGTCTCTGGACAAGTTCTGAATCTACAGCAGTTCTGAGGTAACTCCTAGATAGTGGGTTTGTGTTGCATTGAACACAGTTCCCACTAAATGCGGGAAAAGCAGCAAAACTGTTTTTATGCAGTCCTGACCAGGATTATGACTTTATTTAAGTTCTTCCTGATTAGTTCCATGATGTACATTCAAATCTATCACCTTTCACAGACACAATTTGTAAATTTTATTGTGTAAACCTTTCAAAGAAGTAATTTGTTCCTGTAAATCTTACATAACCCCAATCCGGACAGAGCGTTACCAAAGAATTTCTTTTCATAGAAAAAGTGAAAAGTTGTTCTCCTCTGAAAACAGAATATTTCCTCAGTTCCAAGAAAACAGTTGAAAGAAAATTATATACCTGATTTAATTACATTGTAAAGATTCACCTGCGGTATTTCTTGGTTTTAATTAAGAGTTCTTAATATTTTCTGGCGATGACTATGGCTGTATTAACTGGGTCATAATGCATTTTTAAAGAAGAAATGAGACTAGTACACTGTGGTGCAGAGTGCTGCACTATAATGGCACTTAATAAAGGCATGACGGAATTAGTGATCCATTTTTCAAAGCCATTTCTAGTACACTCCTAAATAAATTAAAAGATTTAATGATTAGTTATCTAAATTTATGGAGAGAAGTAGAGTTTCCACATTTCCTGTTAGCTGCATTGTGTAACCCACTAGAATTAGCAAAACGGATTACTTCTTATTAAAGTAAAGGACTGGGATGATTTCGTTTGGAGCCAAAATAGGGTTCATTTGTTTTCTCTTCTCATTTTAATTCATAGCCATACACTCAGTCCCCAGAGAGCTAATGGTACCGGAATGCCTTAAGGAAGCTAACAGCTGTGCTTAATAGGGGAACCCAAAGCACAGTGGCAGAAAAGACGAGGCGATTTACTCCCGTTAACTTACTGAATGAAAGCAAGGATCACACTGCTATACATCATCTTAGCTCATAAACATTCTGCATTTCTAGCAATAGGTAGAAAGTAGCATTGTGATCTGGAGAAAAGTAGCTTTGGGTATGTATTGTCCTTCATTATTGAGCACTTCCTAGCGAGCTCTCCGAGCACAAGACACTGTCGTATTATTCCTCAGATCTATTTCAAATGTCACTACAGTGACAGAAGCTCTGGGCATGCTTGCTTAGCTTGGCCACTGCCAGTAATGGCACAAAAATCCCTGCCTCTGCTTTACAGACCGCTCTTCACAAAAGTCCACGTGATACTGAGGGCAGGTAAGATACTTCGCTTATGCATAAATAAAATGTCCTTAGTTTTTTCCCTTTTACAGGGGTGCTAGTATTATATTACCCCTCCTATTCAAACACCTCTTTACAATACAAAGCGTTGTACACCAAACATACAGAACTAGTACTGCTGGCAGAAGATAGCTGGATAAGGCTTCATGTGGAGACAGAAGAGATGAAGAAAGAATTTAAGATTTTGCTGCACGTAGCCCATGATGTACATTAAATGTAGTAATGTTCAGGTGCATACCTGTGAGCAATGGACAAAACAGTTTATTTAGTAGCTTCTTTTTCCCCTTGGATCTTTTTCTACTCTGTTTCAGTGGACCCTATATAATAAAACTTGTTTCCAGGAGCTTCTTCTAAGAGCTCTGTTTCCAGAATGCGTTCTGTTATAAAGCTCCTGCTAAACTCTGACTCAAAAGAAATTTACGTGAGGACAATAACATTAATGTTAGTTACCCTTCAGTTGTGTGAACAAAGAAATACTGAAGCAACTGTAGAGAAATACACAGACTGGTGCAGAGAAAGGGGAGGGAAGAAGTTATGAGCACAGGGCTAGTTAGTTCCAGCAATCCCTTTCCGAGCCCACTGCTCAACTAAAGCTGCTCTAGAAAAGCATTCTCCTTGAACTCCCCTCATACCTGTGCTCATAAACACGTGGCATCCATAAATACTTCTAGTCCCACCCCAGAGCCGCAAGATAGGCTGGCAGCAATAAAGCAAGTGCACAGGTAAGACCAACCTTTTGTGACATAAACAGGAGGCCTGTGAGCTGTGAAGCAAAACAATAAACACCACCAGCAGTAGAAGATGAAAACAAATTGATAAAGCCTGTGGAGAGCCACCTACACTGCCACTAAAAGGCCTACCGTCTCCTTGAATCCCTCTTAGACTTTATTAAAGACCCTTTTCATCACTGACAAATATTTATTTTTTACATAGGTTTTAAACCCACGCCAATATCTTTAAGTACACTATTAAAAGCAGTGCAATGTGATGAATTCTACAAACACCACAGCCTTGTATAAAACAGCATCAAAACACTTCGACAAGTTCTGGAGCTGTTTTTTAAATTTTTCCAGAGTATAATGCATTTGTCAGTGTACTTTTCTTCCTCCCAAGTACAGTTCAAGTTGTTTCCCACAGATTCTGCTGGGTGGCCTAATTGCTCTTCTTTTCTTCACGAAACAGAAAAACAAAAACCAAAAATGAGTCTGATTGATTGATTAACAATAAGAATAATTTCCAGATATAGCCAAGGCACATGGATGCTACCAATTCCTTCTTGTATTATCCTAAAGTTAACTGATTTATTTCACTGGAAAGAGTCCTAAATCAACTTGAGAAGTAGATTTATACGTGACTGTAGCACAAGGATCTGTGAAAAATTTTCTACCCAGCAGTTACATCACACACTTCAAGAAATCATGTGAGAACCAGTAAGGATGTCAAATGAAACCTGTCGAACAGATTTGTAGTATCATCTTCAGTCATACTACACAGAACTGAACTCACATAGTTTGGAATATGAACCACGTATGGTATCTTAGCATTCATCAACTTTCATCCCTGAAAAGCTCACGAGGAACCGCTAAAAGGAGCTTGTTATTGACATTAAGAGAATACTACCGAAGACAATACTTCTAAAAGAGATACGAAAAAAGCTTGCCAAAATTAAGTCTTCAAGTGATTCATATTTCCTCTAAGACTCCTTCAAAAACAAAGGGGAAAATCTCTCCCTTAAAACATTCCAAAATAACCTGAATCATGAGAATAGTTGAAACTCACGCTCTTCTTTGAAGTAATTTAATCCTGTTGAAAAGGGATTTGGAATTTTTATCAGCTTTTGTTTCAGTGCTCTTTCACACATCTTCTATAAAGCATATGCAAACACAAGTATTTGCTAACTGTGTAAGTGTGCCTCCTATAGTGCAGATGCAGTTTATGCCAAGCTGCCGCTGAGGTTTATTGACATGCTTTGCACAATCGCCATCCTTAAATGAAACATTTCAAACACCACGCCTATGGGAGCACTAGTTAGTTTTTTTCCTCTCCCCTTTGAGCATTTCTAAGCCGTAAGTGTGTGACAACACAAACACGTTTATTCCTCTGCCACAAATAGCACAATGGAAAATTAAAAGACAGATATTTTGTTCTGGCTGCCAGGCTTCCTCCTATCACTTCTTCAGTCAAGCTAATCATTAGGAAAAAAAAATTTAAGTAGGGGTGTAAATACGCTAGATGCATCTCAAAGAACTCCAGTCAGAGATGTAGCCATTATTTCTTTCCAAGTAGCTTCTTCATATTTGAGATGGGTTGTTAAGCTACTGTAAAATTGTAACCAGAAAACGAGTACTGGGTTGCAAACCAAGCATTACAACACAGCACACGTGGCTGCTAAATGCCAGGGTGCATTTTTTGGCTAGCTCCATGCTGTAAGTTGTATTTCAAAAAAGGCGTGTCTGTTACACGTCACAAGATGTGCAAAAAACCCCCAAAACCAAACCATAACAACCCATATCCCCAAACTTTCCAAAACCAGAACTTACTTCAGCAAGTAGCTACTGGACAATAATCAATGTTATTCCAACCGGGAGAAGTTTTCTCTTGTGACTTTCCAGCATATGCTTTAGCGATGCTCAAAACCACGCACATAGTCTTTCTTCCATGTGAACATAAAAAGGGTTGGATGTGTCTCAAATAAAAGCAGAGGGAAACAAACAAAGACTGAAACAAGGGAAAAAAGAAAAATCACACTTTAAGTGGTTCGGGGTTTAGGCCCTGCACTTATCACACTCCTGAAACTACAAAGTGTTTGATCCGCAATAATTCAGAGTGCTTCTTTTTAATGAGTCCTGTTGTGCCTATGGCATCTTTTCCCACAAGCAATCATACAAAAAAAAAAAAGATAATCTCCCCTACAGAAACTGTTGGCTTTGTTAGGAAGGCATCTTGGCTTTAACCTTAATTCTTAGTGCAGACACATTACACTTTTTCACTGAAAATATCTCTTGAGCTTTTGGAGCAAAATCCAGTACAAAAGCAGAATTAGAGTTGTTAAGTCCAGACAAATTTGAATTTGAACAGTTTTGGAAGATACCAGGATGAGTCAAGTCACATTTTTAAAATATTTTTCAAAACAAAATACCTATCAATTCGCAAACATATTCAATATTTTCTGCGTTACAAGGACGGACAAGGATCTCCTGCCCTTTCACCTGTCACATATAAGAACTGGAACCACATAGAATCAATTGCAAGTAAGCCAGCTGAGTCATCTGGATCACATATCTTTAAGGCCTGCTTTATGGAAAATAAATTGCTGACAAGAAAAAAATTAAAATCCCAGCACTAAAAGACCAGTCACGCTAACACTCATTCACCAGGAAAAGAAAGCTGCATTCAGTCTTAGAATAACATTCGTCCTTGTTTTCAGATAAATTAAACCAAGCAAAGGTTTCCATTGTTGCAAGTGAAGCAATTTCACTACTTTTGCTACTTGGAAATTGATCCACCGTTCAAATCACAAAAGTAGATTGCTTAATAGCAATTAGTTACTCTGAAGCTCATTAAGATACCAGTTATGTACCATATTCCCACAGCAGTTTCTTTCTACAACATCTACTAATTTTAATGAAAACTTATTTTGCAAGACACAGAACTATAGATGAAGCAGTTCTCTGCTCCAGTTTAGAAAACTCCTACCCTCTGGCTTTCACATCATTAGAGAGACACAACAGTCAAACTAGCGACCAATTATCAAAATACGCTTATCTTCTGATAAGTTCCTCCATCTAATGGCTAATTGCAGTGGGTTTAGTTTTACCCTCAATTACATTTGTGCAACCCTGACTACGGCACTAAAAAGTACACAACATTAGTGGGTATTAGGAAGACCACAAATCACTAACAGTAGCCGAAGGATAGTCTACAGAACTATTCCCTCCCAAGCCAAGGCATTGAAAGGATTAGAAGGGAACTGATCACAGCACACAATGCTGCAGTATGCAGAGATTCGTGATTGGCTTTAGTATAAAAGAACAGACAATCTTTTTGTTCAGAAAATTAGAGGTGTGCAGTTTACACTATATTCTATTTACAGTTCTCTTTCTCCCTTCCAAAACCTGCTGCTTTTTTTTTTTTTTTTTTTTTGCATTAAAGCAGTATAATTCAGGACTCCAAAGATACTTTGACACGAATGATACAGAATTACTCTTAAAAACAAGCACCATCTAGGAGTCACTGTAGCTCTAGCTTACTTGTCCAAAGGCTGAATTCTGGGAAGTGTCAGGAATCTGTTCTTTGGCACCAAAACCAAGACCCTTAGTAGTTCACAGGATCGGGCATAAAAACATATTAGGTTATTCCCACGGTCCACATATGTTTTTAAATATAGAGACAATACACACGTTTCAATCAGGGGGGAAAAAAATAGAAAGACTTCTCAATCACGGCACTGGCTAGATAAGGACCAGGAGCTGGTAGCCAAGCATTTCCTATTCAAGTCCTCTCATTATCAAGGAAATAGGATTCATGCCTCTATTACTTTATAAACAAAGAGCAGAAATGACGAAAACCTGCTAATGTTGCCTTCTAAGATCTTCATTGACTCACCTATGCTGAGTCAAGTCAAAAATATGTTGAAATCCTATGATGATTACAGTTCTGAAACTTGTGGGAAAGATGCAGTCTTAGCCAGCGATGAAGCTGTGCATACCTATACCTATGAGCGAGCGTTGCTGTCAAAATGTTCAGGGCCTAATGTTAGTGTCTCATCTTCAGTTAAAAAGTTAGATTTAAAGCTATGTTTACACCTCATTTGAGCAGTCAAGCTATTTAGATTTAATTCCTAGCCATTTGGAGTGTAAGGAAACAAATTAAAACCTACCAGTCATAAGATTATATTAATTTATAATACTTTCAACAGAAATTACTGCTACAGATAGCTAACACCACCACAGCCACCCTTTAAACTATTTGATTCTATTAGTTTGTCACATCAGTCCCTACAGAATATTAGTAAACTAAAGGTTGAACAGATGCAAAATAAAATAAAATTAAAAAGAAAAAAAGGTAAAAACCCCTTAAGACCTATGATTTTCAAAATACGACAGCCATAACTACAATTTTTCTGACGTCCTAAAAGAAAGGATGAGCACATCTATAAGAATCAGCATTGACACATTATTCTACACATCAAAAGGCAGCCTCAAGCAAGGATATCCCAACGGCATTTTCCAGACGCTAAGAATCATAATCCAGTTACAGTTACATGATGGCCCCTTTCTCTTAAAAAATACAGGGATTGTCGAGACGAGCTTTGAAGCTCAATTTGCATATAATTACATCTTCCAAGTGCCTTCTTTACCTTATGCTATTGACAGAAGCGATATCAAAATCACTCTTAAAACTGTGTTGTCACAGTCCTTGTGAAAGTTAGAGCCAGGTGTAAATTTTAAAGGCGGATATTTTTGTCCTCCAGAAGTCTAAATCTGACTTTAAATCAGGAAACTAATCTTCCTAAGTTTCTACTTCTGCTAGAGCTTAGGTTGGAGTAGTGAATTGGTAGGATAGACAACTGTGTGTGCGCACACTTGTGTATGTGTGTGTTGGGGGCTATGCAAGAAGGACAGGATCTCTGCCTCAAGCCGAAAAGAAAACTTAAAAGCCATCTCCTTCACGTAGGTAAAACTTGTCATATCTTCACAGCCCAAGAACTCAAAAGAAATGCTTTCATATGCAGACAATAGGTTTCATTACAATGATTCAGTGGAGTAAAAAGTACAGAAAAATCACCTAGTATTGCAGGAGAAAAAAAAAAAAAGGAATACCAAATCCAGTCAAAAAATGCAGGATAATTACAGGGTAATCTATAGGCAGGTGGAATGCAGATAATCACACTGCTATATTACTGCCTGCTGTTAGAGAAAACGATCGGAAATTACTGGCCAGTACTTCAGTTGTTACAACTCATCTGCAAGATGTGAAGTAGACAAGCACTGTACCTATCAATTGCAACATGAGTTCATCAGTGACTCAGAGGAACAAAAAAAAAAAAAAAGGTCGTGGACTTGAATCGTCTTCCAGCTCCTACATCCGCAATGAAGTACCCCTTGCCTTAAGGAAACCCCAAAGGGAGACAGTGGCCTAGTGAACCACAAAGGAAACTCATCAGTATTCTGCGTCAGCACAGCTCTGCTAGCTTTATCTAGCAGGCGTGGATAAGCCCAGTAGCACAGATACGGCAGCACTGCCTTAGTGACTGTGTGTCTACGGAGGCCTTGGAGAGCTTGCCCACTAGCTGCTAGCTTATGCTAAAGCCCACCCACTGCATCACTAACTGCACTTAATTTCGTAACAACTGGTCTTGTCCATAAAAACTGTTATCGGTAAAGTCTCTTCTGAATAGAACAACAGCTGACGTTAAGGACCACATAGCTCCCCCTTCTTGGTTTCACTCAATAGTAAAACACATAGATGTGTACAAAACTCTGTCCTGTCACTCTTTATAGAGTACACCCAGAGAAGCACACTGAATTGGTAGCAAACAAAGGGAAAAGACATATTAAATAGGACATTTCAAATCAATGAAGCATCTTTGTGGTTCTCCTTGACTTAATAACTCAGTGACAAGGGCTGCTGTTTCTTCATGAGGACAGCTGATTTTTTATGTCTAAGCGCTAGAAGAAGATTTGCGTTTCCTTCCAAACTGCTCCTCAGGTCTAACACCTCTCAGTTCAAAGCAGAAGAGAACACAGAGATAGTTCTTTTATTTCCATTTCATCCTTTAAGATGCAAGTCCAGGTTGAAAAGAACATCACGCAAAAGGAAAAGAAATAACCCTGAGAAAAGGTTTCCATGGCAAAGCAACATCCTTCTCTAAGCTATTTTATAACAGCAGGGGATCACTGTATTTTGCATATATTAGTTTCTGTCTACAAATATTCTGTGAAATAGCATGTGATTTAGGGCAAGGCAGTTCTACCCAGCTTTAGAATATGGGAAAAATAAGCATGAGTAGAAGGTTCTCCATTGTCTTCCGTGTTCAACAACAGACTGAGAATCAGGCTGAGTTTCAGCTTACACGCATCGCTTTCTAACCCAAGGGCCTGCCTTGGGAAGCTAGGTTCTGAGTGCTGTGGAAAAACACGGTATACAAGAGCCAAAAAAGCACATTGGAAACAGCAAACAATTAGTGAAGGGAAGAGCTGTGTAATCGCAGAGCAATTTGTTGGCAATCAGCTTGGAACTGGAAAAACAAACACCTCCTCTGGGGTAGGACTGGGAAATGCACGAAGAAAGGAGTCAGAAGATGCTGATCATTTACAATCCTGGAAAGCATGCAGAGATTCGAAACATACATCATGCATTGCGAGACAAATTTTAGCAGGCTTTTCAGAAGTGGTTTTACAGAACTCTGCTCTAATGCAGCTGGCAGCATTAGTCTTCCAAAGAAAGAGGTAAGGTGAGTACTAGCCCACAGTAGCACTCCTTCTGCTGGTCAGCGCTGCTGACAACCACACTGCACTCTTAGTCAGTCTTCTGCTGTTGCGTGCACTCTCCAGATTTCTCTTTCACTTCAGTGGATACGAACAAACCTTAGCCCACAATCTGGTCAACAAGAAACAGGAATGAAAAAAACCAGCCTGGTTTAGAAAATGTCTAGTAAAGGGCAGCTCTCAGTCCGTTGGCACTGAATACAAACCTCAGATAAGAATAAGAAGAAATGCAGCAAGAAGCAGAACAAACTCCAGAGATTTACCAAATTCCTGACTAGCATTCTGTGCCTGAACCAACACAAAAGCAGAGCCAGTAATCAGAAAATCCTGAGAGATACCTCAAATCCAGTTCGCTTACAGCTCAAAAGCGTATCTTGGGATGATAGATGAGGTACAAAACTGAGAGCTCTTTAATTATCTTTTTAGTGAATGAGCATGTTTTCATGCATTCTTCCCACGATTTTAATATAGTTTTATTGTTTTTTAAAGCCCTAGTATCTCATTTTCAAAGTTTTTAACTCTCTAGAACATATCCCTTAGGTTACTTCATTGTATTGCATTTAATATCACTGGAGTGCACACTTCTGTAAAACATCTCTCAGAACATCTCTCAGAACAAACTATTTTCTCATTAATAGTGACAAAGAAATTCAGCGACACACTCGACTTGTCATAACACTATTGTTGAATTTGACTGGTGACCACATTGCATCACAATGTCCTTACTCGGTATAAAACACTGGAAACAAGGGCTCCAAGAAGTTGTGGAATCACCATTCTTGGAGTTATTCAAAACTTCACTCGTCAAGGCCCTGAGTAACCTGATCCAAGTTGGTCCTGAGCTGAGCGGGACTGTTCTCCTGCAAGATGATCGCCAAAGGTTTCTTCCAACCTAAGTTATTCTCTGGTTCAAATCTGTAAGCACTCAGGGCAGGCATAAGAAGGCAATAAAAAGTATCGTACACAGTTTACAAAGCACCAACATGAAAAATGCAAGTGGTAGTTACCTTATACATACTTTAGTAAAAGGACAAAAAGGTTAGTTTGGCCTCTAACTATGCTAACACTATTTTTGCCTCTAAGTTTTACTAAGAATTGACATAGGTACACAAATAGTCTGCAAACAACATTTAGTAAAAAACAAACAAACATAAAAAGCTCACAATCTATTATTACTCATCTATTGTGAAAAGTTGCATTTTGCTACCTTCGCTGCAAGTGTGATTCTGCGAGCAGGAGTTTGTTTCCAACTTCCAACTTTCATAAGGTCAACTGATTTTCTATGTCTAAGCCCTGGAAGAAGATTTGCATTTCCTTCCAAACTGCTCCTCAGCAGGTCTAACAGCTCTCAGTTCAAAGCAGAAGAGAACCTAGAGATGGTTCTTTTCCCCGGCTTTTTCCCCAGCATACTGTTACATAAAACCACTCCAGAAATGATCCATAACTTACACCTCTGCAAAAGCACAGTAAAGCACGTGTTAAAATCACTAGGCATTTTTGCAGTTTTTATGTATCTGTGTGAAAATGGGGCAAAAGTGAAAATATGATTACAAATCAATAATCATGAGTATGAAAAATAAGTAAGATAAGTCAGTATAGGCAAATTATTAAATACATTGTACCGAAACGTTAGCTATGTTTACTAACTTGCAATCACAAATTCATACACATAATAGTTGCTTCTTATTCTGCATACTGAGCTTAGAAACAAATTTAAGTAAGAAAACCAGGGTACCATGGGGAAAAAAAAATGGAACAATGACTACATCATCGATTAACATGCATGTGAAAATAAAAGCATGATTATAGTCTTCTAACATCACATATATACAAAGTCATACATAGGAATAAACACTGACTTGATGTTCCATACTAAATAGAACATTTATTAATGTACACCTTCACTGGGCTCTATGTATCATTCCACTAAAAATCACAGTTTTCAACTTCACAGTGTGTTTCTCAGCATCAACAAAATGAGCATCACTGATTATTTTCCTTCATGGAGATCAGAAGAACCTTTCACTGACATCAGTACAACTTCTCCAGATGCTAGCATAAGAAACAGTGAGTAGAGTTAAGGAACATCCTTCTGAGAATCATCTTAACTAAGCAAAAATCAAACCAACCAAACAAAATCTCTAAAGTCTTCACTACACTGCTCCACCTCAAAGGAAATATTTCTATAAACACTGTAGTCACAAAAGGCCATATATTCCAGCAGCTATTCTCTGTTCCTGTTCTAGATGGCTTCTTAATGCACATGAAAGCAGAGACAGCATTCCTTTGGTAGGCACTACATCATTGCCCTGAAGTTCGTAATCTTGTACCTGCGAGCTGGTGATTTAAACATAGTCCCTCCTTGAATCCGTATGCAAAAAGTAGAATGAAACTCTCAAGCACAGACAGTGCAGGAAGTTATCAAGGAAAGCGTACCTAACTTTTGACCCAGTGCAAAGTTTTGTCTGAAAGAGTCAAGGCACTGCCATCATCTGATACAGCTCCGCCCCATGTCATCATCCCACTATCTCTTTACTTCTTATTCCCCATATATTAAGGTATACGATGTTACACCTTTCCCTCCATTATTTTTGATAGTAAAACCAGAACTTTGTTACATCGTCTATGTTAAATTGGAAAACCACATCCAAGTGCGTACTAGGAGACTTGCTCCTCAACACATACAAGTAAAACAGTTTCAGAAATGTATTTCCCTTAGACTACTAAGCTCCAGTATCCCATGAAGCAAGTCTCTGGGGCTTTGTAGGTAATATTCTACAGGAAATACAATCAGACACTGTTCCTTCCTACTGAAAAAATCTTAGAATAGAATGCAATGCATCATAGATAAATGAGCTCTCCTACTAGGTCCATATAATCAACTACATGTTTATTTCTGAATATATGATTCAGAAGTAATGTGCATATGTGTGCAAATATATATATTTTATAGTGTATACATGCACATATCCATTATATGCTGAACGTCCTGAGGTAAGGACTATCTTGCAATACCCAAGATGACAAGCTTTTCAGAAATTTCTTCATGAAGAAAGGTGGGGAAGGGAAGGAAGCAACTGCATGGTCGTTTTCATCCCTAAAACTCAATCTCATTTGAGAAAACAATTCTGTTTCTCTTACTGAATTCAGTCAACAAAACTGAATTCAAGTTTCGCCTCCTCCAAGTCCCTTCAGGAACTGAAATAATTTCCTTTCCCCTTACTACTGGCACCCTGCCAATGAAAACCAATTGGATTTTCCTCTCTTCTCTACATTCTTCCTTCAATACAGAGAGAGGTTAAAAATTGATTCAGTTTCCCTTATCTTGAAAATAAAAATCTTCCTTTTTCCTTAGCAAAACACAGCTACCAAACTTTAGTAACGTCCCTAAACATCTAAAACCTCCTTAATTTGTCCTTGTCAAAAATCCTTTCTCAGGCTTACACATTCCCCTAGACTGCTTTTCTACTGCATGAGGTATTTTCTAGTATCAATAAGAAACAGATCTAAATTAACTTTTAAAAAATGTAAGCACCAGATGGTGGCCTATGAGCACTTTCCTATGGTATTATCGGTGGCTTAATAGCTAGAAAGAGCTCTGTGTTTCATGCACTGAAAAAGCACTTATGCATCTGTGCTTGTTGTGGAACAATCCTCACCTTTCAGCTCCAACAAAAAAAGATTTATCATCTCCTGCAGATAGATCTAATTAGAATACAGAAGAATACAGCCCTTTCACTGGCTAGGTTATATTCATCCACAGAGACAAGTGAGCCAGCAACAATCAGCAAGTATTGTTAAAATTCAAGGAGAACTACCTACATTAAGAGTTACAGTGTGAAGGTGAGAATATAAATAATATTTAAGTTGCCAATTATATTAATGTAAGGCAAATATTCAGTTGACATGCATCAGAAATAAAGAAACACAGTGGGAAACAGTATTCTAAAGTCAAGCACAGCATTTCTGGAAATATGTTTCCAGCTGAGCCATCCTTTGGAAGCTCAAAAGCAGAGATGAAAATTACTTCCTGCCAGAATGCTAGAACGGTTCTTACCAGAAGTATTATTAAGAATAATCTATTCATACAGGTGACTGAACGCTAGCAAGCACAAGCAAACAAAAAAAACCCAAAACAAATTCTCCCCCTGCAAAAAAAAAAAAAAGTTGTTTACATTATTTACAAAAACTACAAAAAGAAAGAAATTGAATAGTCACCGATTTAAAGAATAAAATTTGATGTAATTTTAGTTTTCTCCTTTCAGATACTTCCATGAGGCTTCCATGTTTTGGAAACTGATTTTTCTTGTGTCTTCTGACTCAGTCTGAAAAAAATTAATCTCATCTCTATCGCATAAAACAGAACACATCAACTGTGTGTGCATCTATACATACGTGTATGGAACAAACGGAAATATTTTCATTAGGATATGTTTAATTGTGTTAGAAAATTGAATTTTGGTTAACTTATTTGTCATTAATCATAGACGTGATCTTTTAGTTTTGGATTATGTTCCTTAACAACAGAAAAGATGAAGGGTCTGGAAGTAAGATTATTTGCTTTTGCACCAGCCTTTAGCCTTATTCATATGGTTAAAACGTGCAAGATTTCTTGAATATATATGTTGCCATAATTTATTTATGGCATTCTATGGTATTAAAAAAAAAGTTCAAGGTAAAATACTTCCAGGCTACCTACTTCATTCCTTCCTTCCTCCCCACACCATGCCCAATATGACCCCTTAGACTAATCAAATACCCCTCAGAGAACGTATCATAGCCCTTTTTAATGTCTTGCACCGTAATGTCTTTTGTTAAGCGCCTGAACATTTGGTTTCTTCACGAAGCTCACATTAGGAGAGCAGTGCAACTAGAGCAACCTACCCAGAGAGGTGGTGGAATCTCTATCCTTGGAAGCTTTCAAGACTTGGCTAAAGAAAGCCAACGCTGACCGGATCCAAGAGTGGCATTAGCCTCGCTTTGACAGTGGACTGGACTAGATGACCTCCAGAGGTTTTTTCCAACCAACTTTTCTATGAGTTTCCTTTCATCTCAACGGTACAGAGCGCAGAAAGCAAGCAAGATGACACATTTCCAATTCTGACTTGCAAAAGCCGCAAGTCAGAGAGGCTAGGGTACAATATCTCATTTCAATTACCATCTGCTATGCACTGGGAGCTGGACGACCGAGTACAGGGAATGGGCAGGCTTTTCTGCCTCTGGTAGGCTCTGGATGTCTGTAAGTCTTCCTGCTGGATGATGGCACGCAGTCTTTGCCCTCAAGCACAGTTCTTCCTCCCTATTCCAGAATGCAAGGAGCTTTAAAACGTCAACACTCCATTCATCTTTTTTATATTTCCGGGTTATGGCTGACACACATTCAACTCTCATGATGAAACATATTCCTTTCTAAGACTAGAAGCCTGTTTCTTATCTAGATTGTTTTATCTTTACTACACAGTTTCTCTAACAACTTTGTTTTATCCTGTTCCAGAATAAATCATCCACTGTAAGCATAAAGGAACACTGCACATATTTATAAAACAGAATTCATTTCCCTCTTTATCATGAGAAGTGCCTGTCACAACCTACAAGACAAAAATCGGGCAGTTTCACAGTCATAACAGCCAAGTTCTTAAGTGTTTTGTGAAGACGACTATTTTGAGATTTCCAGGGAAATTTTACCACGCCACAGGCCATTAAGACTGTAAGTGTAATTTCTGACAATGTTCTTCAGAACTTCAAGTTAACTTTCTGATGCAAATGTGCTTGACCTATAGCCGAAAAACTGACCACCCAAATGGACAGGGAGATCATTATCCTGACCTACACTTAAACAAAAAAATTCCTAGATATACCTAGCATGTTTGAAACTATAAAAGGAATTCTGCATTTCCATTCCATTGCTTTGTTTCTCAGAATCTAGCACTTCAAGACTGTCCAAAAAAATACATAAATCTTAATTATAGCCTGATCAGCAAAGAGAACAGTCTTAATTCTAGCTATCTTTTCTATTTTATTCCCCAGTTACTCAAGACAATACTATAGACACAATTGCACCATTCAAAAATCAAGCCATAGACATAATGGTACATACTCATTGCGCCACCCAGTATCGTAAAACTAGAGTGATCCTTAACAGGTAAAGCCAGGTGTTCCCCTTACAGAAGGGCAAGCTAGAGTATTATACCTATATTAACAGGCCACATAGGTAGCAACAGAAAAATCGTCCTGTATTAAACATTTATATAGCAATTTCATTTCTCCATTGATATCAAAGCAACCTCCTAAGGGTAAAAGTAACACTTAACAGATGAAGAATCTATGAGATAGGGCAGTGGTTCGTCCAAAGTCAAAGACCAGGACAAATAGGAACATGTGGAGTTAGAGTCCATATCTTTTGAATCTCAATACAGAACTCCTGGTCTATGCAGCATGTTAGACTTAACATGCCTGTCTCATTTTCCCTCAGCCACGAGCTGCGGGAAAGAGGATATGGGTAGACCAAGGGATCGTCATGGAGAAGAAGCATTCCTAACTTCAACAGAGGCTGCACAAATGTGGCTGAAACTCATGTGTCTCCTGCTTCAGCTATGTGAATGCCTGGAATGTTCTTAAGATGACGTATTACACCTCAGCTTTGCTACGCAGAAGATGTTTTATTTGAGACTAGAGTACACAGGCTTAATTGTCCAGTCCCAGAATGGCAACTCAGTATTTCTACCCTACAGGCACACAGTTTCGTGGTTATTGTGCTCAGTCAGCAGCAGCCACAGTTTGGATCAATGGATGCCTTTGAAGCCAAGGTTATGCTTTGTCTTTACACCTAAAGCACAACCACACAGATGTAAAGAAAGAGCAACATTTTTTAGCTATAGCTTCAATGTTTTTGTCTCTATTGCTGTATTACAGGATAAAACGCCAAAATACACAGAGTAAAATGGAATTCTGCCTAATTCATGGAATTAAGACCCTCTACCTAAGCACTACAACGTGTTTCATTTCAAACAATGAGAAACTAATATTGTCCCAACCAAGCGAGCAGAAAGATTTCCACCCTTAAAAGAGAGTCACATCTAGGTCCTTAATCTCAGAAGGACTAAATTATGTTAGAGCTGATACTGTTCAGGAAGCAAACATACTGCAAAGGGAACATACCTCCACCACTGTACAGAGCCGATCTTGTTAACAATGTTTTCCAAAAGCAGAAGGAGGTTAATGGTGGTAGGGGATAGGCGTTAGTGGGTGTGTGTGGGCAGGCGTTTGTACAGGTACATAAAGAGATGCTGAGGCGGGAACCCTGGAATCCAGTCTCAACACTAAACTGATAGTGCTATCTTTTACAGCTTCCCTGTTCATAGCCCATGCATGTCAATCACAGGATGACTAAGAAAACACCTGCTCTGCAGCCAAATCAAGAGGGAAGAGTCTCTCCATCTAGCTCATCATCAGTTCAGGAAGACAATGGCTCCCAAGCAAATTTATTCACAAGAAGACAGGAAGAACCTACTGTCTGGTGCCACGAACGAGATGCAGAGAATGCTTTATAACTTCTTCAACCAGTTAAGAAAACTTGTAATACCTGGAGAAGTTATCACTTTACACACGTAATGTCTCCCATAATCACATTTTTTCATCTGGAAATGGCTTCAGTCTAACATCTCTTCCTCAGATTGTTGTTACCCGTGTTATTTTCACTTTCTGTCTGCTTTTGCACAAATGCATCTGCTCAGCCATTAGTTTAATCGTATCTCAGAACTGCAACTGTAAGTGTTACAAAGTGAAATGCTTAAATTGATTAAAACAAGTCCTTGGTCTTGGGAACAGCCAGTTTTTTGTTTCTAGTGACTTAGTGTAATTACATATATCTTGAGACCAATTTTTTTCTTAACTGTAGAAAAGAATCATTTTTATTACAGTGATGTATCTCATCAGAGATGGTCAAAACCTTCTGGATTTTTGAATTCAGAATAAACACCAATGTATTCAAAGTAGTTGGGTCCTGTATTTTGCAACCGAATGTTGACAGAGCCCTTACATCATCAATTTACTTCTCTAAAATCCACAGAATTTGGTCTCCTAGAGAGTAGTATAAACACTGATTTCATCCAGTTACAATCCAAATTGACGTCCAGTGTAGCATATGAAACACTGATCTTTATTTTCAATTATCTCCATTGCATACATAAAGAAAGTAATGCACAAATCAGCTAATTGAGTTTTCTGCACACAGAAGTGATACATAGCACAGCTGAGAATAACAAGCCACGTCCCCGTGATGGAGAATGGAATTATTTGAATGGAACACAGTGGATCTCCTCCAGATGTTTTTACGTTACTTCACAATAGTCAAGTTAAAATTTGGTCAGCTCATCTGTTGTTGAATTTCAGAAAGAGGTAGACTTCACATTGTCTAAACCAGAGGAGAATAAGTAACTTCAACTACATAACAAGTGTTACATTTTATTCTTTAGCCATGAAGTAGTTTTTTATTAAGACATTTTTAGTTTGCTGAAAGCTACCTGTGCCAATAAATAATACTGACAGAAGAGCAAGGAGTTAGTGACAAACTTTAGATCATCCTTACACGACAGCTTTTTAACTATCAGAATTATGTTTGTCATCATCCAAACCACAAGAAACCCAAACTATTACCATAAGTACTTCCAGTAGCAATTCCGTATAAGGATTACTAATAAAGAGTGTTCCGGTGTAGGATCTCTTAGAACATAAGAAGAGAAGATTTCTGAATTGTAACAAGATCATTTACACTGCGTGTGCACCCAAGATGCGCAAAATGCGATTTCAATAAAATAAGCAGCAGCAAAAATGTAAGGGATAGTAGAAAGTTTCTGAAATTCTGCAGGAGAGAGTTATTCCTACAACACAGATGGCACTTAGCTTCAAAATACACCTTGATAAATTACTGTCATTTGAAAAGACGACACTTTTACCCTGTAAACACTACTAGGAAGCAACAGTTTTTAATCAGAGAACAGATTACTACTTTTAATATTCTTTGTTAAGCTCTTAATGTTCTTTTGAATTTATTTTGTTTTGTTAACAAAGATAACATTTCTTTGTAGCCTCGCTGTTCTCTTGTCAATAACAAATAGCTAAAATCCCAAGACAGATGCCCATTAGGGTCAAGTCACGTGACAACAACCGTTCCAAGTAAGTTATGCTGTTGCTGGAGCTGGTAAGGTTCGACTGAGGCAAACTTGACAAGATCAGTACTGGAGAAGCGGGATGGCACCGATCCCACACACCTCGCTTTCTTCAAAATGACCCAGGGAACTGTTCCGTTAGAGTTTTATAGTAAAACAGCTATTACACACTTCTTACTTAACAGAGCTCACTATCCCCATTCTTAGCAATTTAACTAACTTGCTAGCTCAAACTTTATTTATGTGAAGTAAAATCCTAGTAAAGACATTAAGTAGATTGTGTTGATTTTTACCAGGGAAGCATAGAGCCAATTTACACTCTTTTTTGCCAGATGAGTTTTAAATAGAAGCAGCAGAAGACATTTTGACCGTAAGAAAGGCTACTAAGACACTACACCCTGGGACAGGTTCCCAAAACCGTGAAATACAGATATTTTCCACATATATATGAGGCCAGTGGAAAAATAAGAGTCCTGAATTTCCCTGAGAAGCAGATAAAGAGTTAAAGCACCCAGCCTGGAGGTGAGCACATTCAGAAACCAAGTATTTCTGGAATTGTAACAGCAAGGTCTGGTTTAATTTACTTAGTTAGCACTTAATGCCATTTTTTTTACATCTTTTTTAACATCTTTTTTTAACATCTATAAAAGACGCAGTTTGGATTTTCCTTATTTGTGCCTGCACTTTCATACAGCTACAACGTCTGCCTGTTCCTCTCTAATATATTTGAACTTGTGATTAACTTCAGTCAGAGATGAAAATTCACAGATATCAAGCTCCTACTTACAAGTTTAGTGAAGTGTATGATCTGGGTAGAGATCCAAATTAGCATCCTCACTGAGGGAAAGACTGCAGAGTATGGTCAGAAGTTTCCAGTTTGGGCTGGTCTAAGCATGAGCATTATCTAGACAGTAGCACGTGTGTAGATGAAAGCTATTCCCTCCACTTCTTACCCGGGTGGTAACTGTAGACACATAAGAGAGACAGATGAAACGGCAAAGGCAGCTTACACAACGAGACAGTTGCTACATTAAACTTCAGTATCAGTGACATCATAAGAAAAATAATTATTTAAGGAAGTTGAAGTCTTACTGTGAAGAACGTCTCTATAGACTGTTTGTACTTTAGGAAAGTATAAAGACTCTTCTAAGTAATGCTTCTTATTTCCAGTGGAAATGGGAGTATGCATGTCAACAATCTATAAGCTCATACCACAAATATCAACTTAAGTTATGTTGAAAACATAACCTAAATAGGCTAAATCCTTCTAATGCATACAGAGCACTCAAATCTGAAAGAAGGGTAAAGTGAAATCTATATTTATCTGTATAAACAAACAGGATTCATTGTAATTTCATGGTGAATACTAAATCTCTAATTTTACTCAACTTGCAAATAAACATGACAGATGGAACCTTAATCCAAACAGCTCTGAGCATTCAATTCCACCCTTGGATACCTACAAGAATTGAAATAAGCTTTCAGTATTTTGAAGCTTATCTTTCATAAGCTACTTTTCAATCAGGAAAAATATTATTAAGTGACTTTAACGACATTAAGTGAGCTTCTGAAACATCGTTGTGCAGAATATCAGCACCTTAATTGTCTATATGCATTGGAAGGAATAAGAGTCATGGCGTATCACTAAAACCATAAAGCTTACAGTAATTTCAAATACTTGCTGACAGCTGAAGACAGCTTGCAGCCAAAAGAATCAAGAGAACAAAACCGGTAAGAAAATACAAACCAACAAACCCAGCACAAGTTTTAGCCATCTATCACATACTACTACTTTTGACATATCAGGCACTGACAAGAATTTGCAAAGATTTACTCATATGCATGGACAGATTAGTTTATTTGGTTGTTATATATGATACTGCTGAACCTGTTGTAAATTACATTAAAATTGTAATTGTAATTGTAAATTACATTAAAAATGTAATTTCCAAATTGCTCGCAGTACTCTGAAGTCTAATAATTTGCAGAATTAAAAACAAGAATAATAGTCATGGTGTCATTTAACAGATGGCTTTAAAGGGAATTAAAACCAAACATTGACAGACACTTGGACCATTATTAGCCTGTTGCTCAGTTTTCCAGAGTTAAAATCAATAGTGGTGTAAATCAGTAACATTCTGTATCACAAACCATAATCCATTTGATTTGTTTGAAATTCTATCAAAGTTTGTTTGAAAGGCTATCTCTAAGAATTTTTTTTGACAAAAGTAATCCGAGTTGGAAGTTGAAAAGCCTGGCAAGTTTTGTACAAGTATTTTATGAAATTCTTCTTTTAAATAAGCCCCGATCCCTGTGAACCCTGTTGGCAGACGTATGTTGCGATGCCTTTTGTAACTTTGTCTGCCTCATAATACAAGAGTTACAATTTCAAAAGAAATACAGAGATATATAGCATGACTCAATAGAGGCAGATCCCCCAAGCTCCTTGTAATGAGAACTGTAGCTCTTTCATTCGTGGCGTACAGCCCAACAGCATCCTAATCTCAGATTTCACCTGCAGCACTGCACACAGCAAGGGATCTTTTATTCGGGTCCTTTCTATCTAAACGGAAATGCCACATTTTACCTTCAACAGCACAAAGCTCCTGAAATTCTAAAGGAGGTTACTTAAATACTGTTTGGAACAAACACGTTTGCTGGAAGATAGGAACATCTCACAGCAGCGCTGCAGTACTGCCTTAAGGCTTCCAGCCCATCTCTGGCTTTGCTCGCAGAAAACATTGTTTGGGTGGAAGAGCTCCAAAGGAGAATAAGCACACAGAGCAGTTGCAACTTGGTGTTACGAGCAAAGTGATAAACACTACCGACTTTCAATGTTTTTCCAAAGGGACCTACATAAAACCTATTTGCACGTATCAAATCCACCAAAACAACAAAGGAGACCGAGCATGAAACTGCTGCAGAAGCGAAGCTAAACATTTTTGAGTAGGTAACAGATAAGCATAAGCTGGTAGCACAGAAGTTGTTCTTCAAGTCGCTGTGTAACAGGCAAGAACACGAAAGAGCCTTTGTCTGCTGCAGAACTGTCTTCCAGCGTAAAGGCTCTCAGCATGATTCAGGTACTGCCCAACACCAAGAAAAAGAAGGTTCTTGCGCAGGATTACTCTGACCACCTGCAGGACCAAATGTCTTCACGAGAGGGTGATTTAAACAAGACCCAAACATACGTTTGTTAAGAAATTGGTTTTATCATAATTGTAATGGGACAGCTAACACTTTAGAGCAGAAAGATTGCCTTAGTAGCATCAAGAAAGTAGTTTATGACTATAAAACATCTTCTCCGACCGAGGTGCGCTTTTTGGCAATGGATATTTTCTAGACTGAGCGCAGGAACGCGGGTGTTTCCCTCTATTTTCCTGTTAGCCCACGGTGGAGGGGGAACCATGCAAAGCTTACGATACTCTTCCCCAGTTTTACAAACAATACGGTTACTAAGCGCCCAGCAGTGCTGTTTGCAAAAACATCATTGCCTGAATTCTTCACGACTTACACAAGAGATAACAAAATATTCCTTTTGAACCCGTATAGAGTTTTGTGCAACACATTTCTATTTAAAAGTGAGGGGAAAACAAGCACGATTTTAAAGAAAGGAGTGAAAACCGGCAAGTTAGATGCTTTTCTTTGCAAAAAACCCACCCCTGCGTGTATGTTTAATACAGAGCAGATGTGCTGGACGTAAGGAAGCAAAGAAAAAAACCCCAGTTTAGCTAAGATATGCAATGATGCGTTCCACCTCTGAGATTTTCCAAGCCTCAAACCAGCTCCGTGAGACGGCTCCGCTAAAAGAGCCTGCCGCATACCAAGCCACTTCAGAACACACGCTCGTTCCCCGAGCGGGAGCGACGGCCCTGCGGCCCGGGCCAGCGCGGGGTGCCCGCACACCGCGAGCTGATTGCCGAGCCTCCTCGGGCTCCCGGCGCCACCTCACAGCGATCAATCCCTTCGCGCCTGCAGGCGGAAGTCGCCCTCCTTCCCACAGCTTCTCAAGGC
>VZSC01014919.1:25812-44763 GCA_013398225.1 Steatornis caripensis
CGCCACGGCGGCGCGGGGGATTTCTCGGCTCGGGACGGGACGGGGCGCCAGCGCCCTCGGGCGGCACTTGACCCGAGGAGGGGAAACCCGTAGCGAGGGGAGCAGCGGCAGCGGCAGCAAGAAGCCGCTCTGCCCGCGGCTGCACAACACCGGCGGCGGGCGAAGCTCGCTCCGCGCGGCCGGGCGGGGCCAGGCGGGCGGGGCGGGGCATACCATACCATACTATACCATACCACACCATACCACACCACACCACACCGTACCATACCAGCCCGCCCCAGCCCGGCCAAAGGACGCGGGTACCGACGAGGAGCGCGGCTGCCGCCGTCCCGTGCGAGCCCTGCACCGCCCGAGCTCCCGGCGGCCGCTCCCCGCTCTCTCCTCGCTTTGCCGGTGAGTGAACGAGGGCAGCGGCGGGCGGGGAAGGGGAGAGCTGGGGCGGGCGGAGAGGAGCTGGGGCACCCTCGCCCCGGGCGGGAAGGCTGCGGCGCCTCAGCCCTCGCTCATCCCAGCGCTGAGCACAGGCAGGAGGCCTGGAGGAGAGGAAAAGGCACGCGAGCAAACCAACCCCCCAGCACGCTTCCTCAGCGTTGATCAAAACGCTTTGCGAAGTTGGCTGCTCCTTACCCGACTCATCCTCGCTAGTAGCTGGCAGCGTTGTTTTTGCCCTCGGCACAGCGCAGAGCGGCAGAGGGGACCGCGGGGTCAGCGGAGCGAAGGGCCTCCCTCACGAGCAAACATAATTAGGCTGTTCGCATCCGAGTCGCGCAAAGCTGATCGTGTTCGGCTTGAGGAAAATATAAAACGGTGCACCAATGCAACATAACAAGCTCAGCCAGCTTGCTTCCCAGAGAACGCTCGCGCTAGTGGCAGACCCGCCAGCGACAACGGGCCCCCGACAGCCCCGGCCACCGCAGGGCTCCGCGGCGAGGCCTGCCCGCCGCACCGGGGAGCAGTGGGGAGCCCGAGACCCTGCTGCCAGCAAGGGACGAGCATGGAGATGATGTTCAGCTGGGGGGAAAGGGAGGGACGGGAAACAGGGCTAAAATCCAGATTCTCCATTATACTTGGTGGTCAGAGTGACTACTTGAATGAAGAAGGTTAAGGTGAGTTTCTGTCCGCTCACAAAATATTTACACGCTTATGTTAAGCATCTTTCTTTTGACAAATGTTAAGTGTCCATGAAAGAGTACATGGCTGAGAAAAGGAGGGAGGGAGGCGTTGTTTCTTTGTTTTAAGGAAGAAATAGTGACTTGGCTGAAGAAAGAGGAAAATTTGCCTGAATGTTAACCCTCATCCCTTCCTGAAGACACTTGCACTTTTGCAGGTGGGGAAGAATCCTAGATGCATTAGTTGCCATACAGACCTTGTGGCATTGCTCAAATACATAAAAGTCCACCACATCTTGAGTGGAGACAATGGTGGGGGGATAGTAGGGACCTGATCTGCTCTGAACCTATACCATGGACAATTCTCAATGAAGCCTTCCCAGCCTTTCCTTTACAGACACTGAGCAGGAACGATGGAGAGGAATCAGGCTTCTTGGCTAAGCTGCTTCTAAACTGTTTACTTGCAAGGCGGCAGGCTTTCTAGCTATAAGAGACCTTGTGCTCCACCACTTCATCTTAGCCATCTGTTTAATTCAACAAGGAACATTAAAACTGCCTGGAGAAAGGTAGGAGGTTATTTAAATCAGATTATATATATATATATATACCTAAAAAAGGCAGAAGACTTCGGACATTTAATGAGTTATTGCTAATACATGAAAGAACTCATCATATTACTACGGTAAGGCTACCAGATGTTTAAAGAGACTACTAACTCAATATATATTCCAATTTAGAGACAAAAAAAAAATTTCTTTAACGTATCTAAAGGAGGTGAAACCAAACCTCTCAGCAACAAGGTTTACTTTTATTAACAGTACAAGGAACGAAGTGATGCTGATGATGTGTAGGCTAGCAGGGAAAATTAATACCATATGTGGAAGCTTTAGGATTCTAATCATGACAGGCTTTTTCTCCAACCTCTGGGCAAAAATAATTCATATTTGGGAAATACTGCTACAGTATTATTATACAGACCGGGACTAGGAAGTTGTCACACCTACTAGCATTTCTAAATTTGTGCATTTTTGTGATGAAGTCTTTCTTACAGCTTAAAAGCACCGAAAGTTCACTTGGGTTGAAATTCAAATTCATTTTGGTAAACGCCTGAAGAAATTCATATTGATCAGCACTTCAGTAGCTTTTGTGAGGTGGGGAGGAAGAAGATTCACAATATTAGTCTGATTTTCTTTGACCCTAAAGGGTTCAATCTGTCTTATAAAGTGTCAAAAACACAACTCTCTAGTCTTCTTATTTTTTAAAATAGATTGTAATAAAGTATTAGGAAGACATTTTTTTATAATGAATTGCAATATTAGTATGATCATGAACTAGTCTGTGCTTACCCTGACCAGACACTAACTCTGGGGCAAGGGAAGTTCTAAGATTTTTTCTTCATCTGGAGAATAGCAGCATTGGATTCTTCAATATCCATACTAAGAGCCAGAGAAAAAAAGAGAACATCTTGAAGGACACAAATCTGAACTTGAAAAAAACCCCATCATTGTTGAAGCTAAATGGCTTTTGTTGTAAAACAGTAAGTTTACTCCACATCTAGCATTTTCTCAGAATTCAGAGAGGTTATTCCTAAATGGGTTCACCAGGCTTCACGAGTGGTTAACTTATTCTCTATCAGACAATGAATCTTCCTTCATCCAAACCCAGCTCTTTCTATCGGAAGCCATTAAACTGCACAGTAAATAGCAGGTATAGTATTGGGGTACGCAACCTCAACATTTAAAGGACTAACAACTCTTGTTTACAGACATTACTTTTTGGCTAGTGATTCTCCAGTAGTGACTCACCAAGTCACTTGGAAAGAAACAGACAGATCTCAGTACTTGAATAACTGTTTGTGTTATGTTTTAAGAAGTTAACTGCATTTCTGATGCAGAAAGATTAAAACCAGCTAGTTTTACAGTTTGTCGGGGTTGGAGTAAGTAATAACACAAGGTGGAACCCAAAATCTCTAAAGATTTTTTGCTATCCCTGTATGAAAGATGTCCTGTTTTAATGAGCTGGATTAATGGATTCCAACAACAGAATCAAGCCCCAGTGAAAAAGCACCACTGTGGCTACTCAGCTTTAAAGGCACCACAACACTGGAAAATTCCCCTGGTTTATAAGAGATTTTGCAGCTAGTGGTTTTGTGTACTACATCAAAGCACAAAGGAGTTTTCATCTATTATGACAGTTATTTAACAGGTCTAACACCTATAGCAAAAATACCTTTTTACAGATAGGTAATGGAGTAGTGAAGACAAGACTTCTCCGGCAGTACACTCCTTAATGACAATAGCACTTAAATACTGGTTTGTTTAGAGATCACGCTGGTGATGAGCTAGATGATGCTGATGACGTTTAGGCTAGCAGGGAAAAATAATACTGTATCTGGAAGCTTTAGGATTCTAATCATGATGGGTTTTTCCCCAATTCTCTGGGCAAAAATAATCCATATTTGGGAAATACTGCTACAGGAACAAGAATGGGCTTTTTTTTGTCATGTAGAAACTGACATTTAGTATTACTTAACTGGGAAGTTGAGCCACTGGAAGAAGAGATTAACAGAAGTCCGAGCTTACTTTTTGAAGGCCAGAATATTCTTTGGCACGTGTCCATCTTCTGTTAGCTCTTTTGGTTTTAATGCTCATGAAATCTAAGCCCAGTGCTGCTCAAAAATGCCAGCTAGAGATTAAAAAAAAAAAAAAAAGGGGGGTATATCTGCCTCTGATAATGTCAAGTTAAGACACAGGACTTAAAAAATAATACATTTCTTCAGGGGAAAAAAAAAGTAAATACATGTCATAGTACAATAGTATCTATAACACTTTAAGTAGTTGATTATACTGCTGAACACATGTATATATCAACAACAACCTAAAAGTAGGAAGGTTCCATATTAGTATATAAAAATGAAGGTCAATCATCAGAAGACAGCAGCATTATACAGCTGGGGGGGTGGGGCTGGACAGGACACCAAAATAAAATAGAAACACCCAGACATCCAGTAGGTTTCCAGGTCTTGCTTCATGCAACCAGCACTTGAAAGATACCGAAGCTACACTTTTAGACTATCCTGGTTGAGGTGACACTATTGGAAGTTAAAACATGGTATTTAAGATCTCTGCCTACTAATATTGACTCTACTAAGGACACAATATAAAACCGTCCTCTGCTCAGGTCTGCATTCCTCAGAATGGATTAGAGCTGTCAATACACATTCATTAACAGCAGTCTTGAAAAAAAAAAAAAAAACCCAAAACAAAAAGCCTCGTCAAGTGGCTAGGACTACTAGGACTACACAGTTTTGCTGAGGATTCTCTAGATGGGCTTAATTTTAAACTTTAATACAAAGAGGAAAAGTATAGCTGCTTTCTTAGGATTAATAGATTCCAGTAGTAATCTAGCTGCATATAGCCAGATGTGACTGCTACCAGGTTAGATGAGATTTTTAGGCTGCTTGTTGGATATTTGTTCATGTAATTCATTGACTTAGTCAAAGGACGTGGACCTACTATGATCCATGCACTACAAGAAATTCAAGTTGATTATAAGATTAAATGTAACTTGATCACTTTTATTTTTATATATGCTGCTCTTGGAATTCACTATTCCATTTGTGGGCTTCCCCACCCCCTTCTTTTCAGTTAAGTAGCTACAGTTTCCATTTGTTTGTTTTTCCTAATATGTTTCCAGAATGTTCCTAAACAACAGATGAAAGCTACTGCATTCACTGGTTCTGCTGACAAGTAATGATCCCACAACTGTACTCTTGTAAATTAAGGCTCTCTAGATTATGAGCCACATCCAGACATTTTTTTTCTTAAATAATAAGTATTGTTTCCCTATGTTTCCCTAGCCAAGGTCTGTCAGTAGCTGAATGCCAGGGGATATTTAATATTTTTTCCTGATACTATTCTTGTAGCTCTCATATTAATCACACAGGCCAGCTATTAAGTTCCCTTCCCCCCCAGAAGGGCCAAGAGAGGGTCGGGAGAGACCTGGTAAAGCTCAGGGAAGCTGAAGCAGAGGACTGAAAAGGAGAATATCATGGCTTTGGCACAAAGCAGGATGTGTTGAAAGGCACGGGAAAATATACTTTCTTACACTCTTCCTTTGCTTTCCATGTCTGCTTTCAACTATTGATTTATGTTTCCAGGATTACAAAACACGGTTGAATATGCATCAGTATTGGAACAATGAAAATTCAATTGAGCAGAATGTGATTTGGTGTAGACTCCCCTGTCTCAAGGAGAAGGGCTTTGACGGCGCTCTGGTTACACAAATGACAGCAAGAACCTCCACAGGAATATTTCCATGATGAGTCTTCACTCAAGAACTGGCCCTTACGGTGTGAGTCTAAGTTTTGAAACCAAACTCTTGTGATTGGCAGTGCCCAAGAACAGAAACATATGATCAGATGGAAGGATGCAAAGTCAGTGTCAGCTTAAGTGAAATAACTGGGTTGGAGTAGTGTTTCAGAATATTTCCTTTACAAGGTGTTTCTCCATATAGACAAGTCATAAGCAAGCAGTAAATTGTGCTTTTCATGCCAAATGGCTTCAAATCAGTATCCCTGAGTAGGCACAATTGAAGTAATTCAATTGCTTGAGTGAAGCTACATTTGTACCATAAGCTTCCATGTTTTACAGAAATAATTTACTTTTCACAGNAGTCATAAGCAAGCAGTAAATCGTGCTTTTCATGCCAAATGGCTTCAAATCAGTATCCCTGAGTAGGCACAATTGAAGTAATTCAATTGCTTGAGTGAAGCTGCATTTGTACCATAAGCTTCCATGTTTTACAGAAATAATTTACTTTTCACAGGTTATAATGGTTTGTCTAGTTCGCCTGCAGTGATGTGCAGTCCTCACAGCGGGTAATTTAACCTCAGCTGGAAAGTGACTGACCACTCTGCCATGCCACAGAAGTACGGTAGTTAGCTCGGGGACTAACTGAATTCCTCCCATGCATGAGCAGCACAGCATGCTATTTTGAAGTGGAAAGAGTGTAAGATCAGCAAAAGCGCTCTACTATAGTATCCCAAACAGAACTGTCTACACAGGCTTTTTGGGTTGTTTTGTGTTTGGATTTTTTTTTTATGGAAAAGTTTTATACTAATGATATAACAGTACTTTGAAATGACCCCCAGAAAGTTGTCAGTGGTAAAATGAGCATGTTTGTTCTCACTGCACAAAAGGAAAAGCTGAGTTTTCCTTCGCTGTCCCCCACCAGAAATCCAACAGCAACACATGCACTTAGTAGTTACCCAAGGATATCAGACTGCAAAGCAGGAGGAAGATTAAAGATAAGATCCAGTAGAGTATTCTTCATCCAATGAAGACAACACCACACCAGTAAGGGGGAGGCGGGGGTGAAGGTCAGAACACCAGAGGAGACGCTATTTCTGAAAGAGACAAGCCTTTTCCCAAGCACAGTACAGCATCTTAATCAAGGTTTGAGCTCAGACAGTGCAGTGGTGACTCAGATTCAAGTACTCAATTTCCTCACAAAGTTCAGAGCTTGTTATAAAAAGCTAAGGACTCAGGACACATGTATGCAAATAAGGATAGCATGACTGCATATAATGATTTGTGTTATTAATGCTAAAACTATTTCAGAAGGCTGTGGAGGTCTAAACTTCTTGCTGGCAGATAGCTAAAACTAGGTATTTTCATGCCTACTAAAGCCAGGACCCTCAGCCAAATAAAAGCATAAAGATCAGCAATCAGAAAAATCTGTGCTGACAGCAGCATGTAGCCTGCCAATTTGATTGATCCGTGTGGCTGTAGAAGCAACTGCTGTAATTCTGTGAAAACTAAAACCTGAAAATATCAAGTATAACCAAGTCAAGCATCATGTACAAGCCCCAAGCTGAACTTTCATTTATATTTTCAAATCTTTCAGCCTGCCCAAACATCTTCTTGCTCTTTGAATTCTGCCTCATTTAAGGAAACTGGATGTAATATTTCCTCAATTAAATAAAAGCAGAAGTATTTATTTGTGATCCTGACAGCCTGTACCCTAATAGCCAGATATACAAATAAAAGTTAGCAATAGTACAGTAGAATCACTGGACTGAAAAGGAAATATCCTTACATAAGCAAGTTACAAAATCAGTATATCATACACTTATAACCATAAATACTTTTTTTTCTCCTTGAAAGACTTCACAAAGTTACTTAAAAACCTCAAGTTCCCTTCACAATGGGCTCTGCATGCTGTTGCTGTCCTTTTCTTGTTCGTAAAGTCTGCTTGCTGTCCTTAGAACACCACCATCCAAGTTGGAGCAATAAGGATAAATTTGATGTCACAGACCAGACCACAGCTGAGCAATATAGCTCCTGCGTAAAAGGGCAGAAGCGATGACCCTGCTCTAGTCCCTTTGCAATACGGCATTAAGTGGTCCCTCGCTCACTGCTCTAAGCATGAGAGGACCATTCACAGTGTACTACTGCATGTTCAGAACAAATAGATAAATTAATTCAAAGAACCTTCAGTTAAAGTAGTTTAAAATGAGTTGCCACACACATTCCTAGCGATAATTGAACAAATACGCTTAGGAGCGTGGATGTAACCGCGTTACTCTTTACGTTCTGCTTTGTTCTTGCTCAGAAACTGTACAGGCTTTTCACAATACTGTTTAGAAAGGAGGGGGAAAAGAAGTGCAGCAATTCTAGCGTTGGACCATCCACTGTCTTTGGAAGCGAAGGTGTGGCAAAGTCTTCAGTAACAGGCTGCTTGCCTTTACCCTCCCCAGGAACAGTCCCTTTGCCAATCACCATTGCCACACTAGAGGCCTGCACTATTTCCCAGGGCATCTGACTCCTGAAATCAGTATGCAGATCACCGAGCCAACAACTCAGACAGCAATTTTCTCTCTACAGTCTAGCCTGTAAAGAAGATTTCAGCACATCCACAATAGTGCCCATCTGCTATGTTAGTTCTGGCCTCATTTTTCCCCAAGACAGCATTTACACCAAGAATCACTGAAAATTCTCTGCCACCAAATGCACACACACAATACAAGTTTATGCAAAACTAGGCAGCCAGATGTCCAAATCTGTTGGTTAAGAGTTTCTTCACACAAAGGAAAAGTCACAATATAAACAGGGAATGAAAGTATTTACAAGTCAGGCTGGGTTGTTTGTTCACATAGTAAAAGATTCATTTATAACTCTCACTGCCCTTAAAATAGGTACGTGGGGGGAAGAGGACAATTTAAGAGGATTGATAAAATTTGACTGGTCAGACACTAAAGCTTTAGATTATGCAGTCTTTAATTTCAGACTAGCTAGAAGACAAAACTCAATCATAGACGGAACCCAGTCTTTCCTTTGATAGTGGTGCACACTTTTCTGGAAGGAAAAAAAAAAAAAAAAGCTGGTCCTTCCTGGACTGGGACACTAGGTCACTTGAATGGGAACAGCAGGTAGGTTATCAAGGTTTTTCATTTACTATTTATCAAAAATATTCCTTTAATATTGGCAGGCATTGCCTAGGGATTGTTTTCTTACAGAGAAATAAGTCTTTGAGAAGAAAATTAATCAAACCTCTAGTGCGTTAATACTTTCAACACCTAAAAAATATTTTTTTAAAAAAAAATCACTGGAAACAGCTAGGCTTCTTAAGTATACATAGTTAACACAGGTCATCTGAAATGAAATCTTATCTTCTGCTTTGAACTTAGTCTGATGAACAAAAATTTTGTTCTAGCCTAGCCTTTTCCTGTTGTAGCTGTAGTTTCTTTAAAACTTATCCATAAGAGATGTGCCAGCATCTGTTTCTAGAAACTTACTCCCACTTAGTCAGAACTTAATAGGTTGCACCTGCACTAATGAGTCAGTAAGGCATCCACTTAGCATCTCCCAGCAGATTCTTCCTTGCAGGAATTATCCCTGTGATACAATAACAAACAAATCACAATGCTGATTTCCCCTGTAGAAAAAGCTCTTTACCAGACACTGAAAACTAAAGAAGGCATTTCATGGTGAGGTCAGGGTTTCAAAATTCCAAAGAACTATCCAAGATCTTAGGCTGATTGTTTGCTTTAAAATCTGTTCTATATTAGTGAGCTCTGGCTCAGTGTAATGAGAATTTAACCGTCCAAATATTAGAACATATTTATTCAGTATTATTACAATTCCCCTATTGGTAACTGAGTTACAGACGAGGAATTAAACCAGTAGCTCCTGAACAGGGGTACGCATACCACAAACAAGTCTACAGCCACTACAGTATGGTGTGTGCCCCAATGAAGGGCAAGACGCTGCTATTGCAAACCACAGTGCTCTCATGATCACTAGCTGCTGATGACATTTGGTACCATCACTACTAACGATGATTGTAGGAAGTTTAAGGAAAAAATGTGTAGATTACAATATTCCCTAGAGCACAGAAGAGGTGATCAGTGAAGTTCGTAATATGGAGCAAGGCTTATTATTTTCTAGTTACCTTCCATTTGACAACGTTGTGTGGCAAAATGTGCTAATTCTAGCAGAGTGGCAATCGTGTAGCAGTTCAACGTCAGCTTAGCGGGCAGGACTGTGATATAAAGGCCAGCGCTCCAGATACAGAGCAGTATTAGAGGGCACTGACCAATAACGTAACATTTCTGCAACAAAATGCAACTTCTCTGTGCTATTTTGTGTACAGTCACCTTTACTTCTTAGAAGAAGCTTACTGCTTTCTCTTGCACGGTTCGGTTGGCCTGTGTAGGAGAAGGAGATGTAGGCCGTCTGCAGATTACTCCTTATCGAAAGAGCACGGACACTGCCAGGTGCAAGAAGCACGAAGACTCCTGTGTTGGAAGCCTTCTTCAGGCCCTTAGAAGATTCAGGAAAGCCACCAAATTCTCTTTCATGTACACACATGAGTGTGGGATTGCAGTGTGTCTGATACGCTGCCAAATGCCTATCACAACTTAAGGAGAATTCTCAGGCAGAAACAGCAGCAGCAGCACATGGGGTCGCATGCTAGGGAATGCAGAGACACAGTTGCAAGGACTAGACCATACAAAGGCAACATTGCATTTCTGCTCTATTTTAAGCATTTTTTGGCCAACTCAATCCCTTGGTAAATCTTTTTAATGGATTCAGAGGTACTCTGGCTTCAAATGAAATTAGATAGGTAGGAAGTATGTGCTGGGTACACAACTTTCATGCTGAAGGCATGGAGACTCTCTTCCAGTTACCTCTTAGAGTAGCTTCTTCTCTCATCAACACTCTCCAAAACATCAATTACCTACAGCCTTATAAGACTGTCTTTGGTGGGAGAATACTCACAATGCCAGGGTTGTAAAAGATCGTATGTGAAAACCAGAAATTGTTCAATAGGGAAAATGTAGTGTTACTGTAAAACTTCAATACTCACTTCAGACTAGGGCAAATGGTTCTTGCAAGCCCATTGTAGCAATTAATACTGTAGATGTTTGTTACTGGATATAGTCCCACTCCAGCCACATTAGACCCTATCATGCAAGTGGACTTACTACAATGGAAGATGTCAGAAGGTCAAAGCCAGACTAAGTTGCTTGCACTGCATTAAAGTTAAAAAAAAAAATTAATTTCTAAATCAACATTTGTTGTCTAGGGTATCTGAATGAATACAGACCCAAAGTTTTGACATGAAAAAACAGTATAGCAGTCAGGACACTGTTTGGAGAGCAAGGAAGCCTTGACTGGTTTTAGCTCCAACATTACTGTATGATGTTTAGCAGATCACTTTGACCTGTTCCTCAATTTCACTTTAAAACTTAATAGTACATGGCCAGCTCTCTATAAAGCAGAGAAGATAAAATCCATCAGAGACTATGAACTTAGATGACATTGTCATGAGAATTACTTTATAAGACAGAATTATTATAAATATGGAGTACCTGTTAGCATGTGTATTTTTAAAAGAGCAAATGCATTATCCTGAATTTTTCTTGTTCTTAGCATTCTCAAATGATTTGCATCTCGTGATATCATTCTTGGATTTTTATAGCCTGCATAAGGTCTTCCAAAGCAGAAAAGTAGTCAAGCTTTGTCATTTAATAAAAGACATTTTAATAAAAGCGGAGCATGAGTTGAAAAACTAGACCTTCGTACTTTCTTTGGAGCACAAATATTCCTAAATCCAGATCAAGCTCTGCATGCTGCTTCCTAAATCCTACCCTGTCTCACTGCAGCAGTGCTGAAGAGAAAGTCTGGGAAGCAGCCAACACCATTTACTGTATGCTGCTCTATGTTTTATCCATATGCAGTTCATAAATAACCAAGGAGAGCTATCTATACCAGATACCTTTCTTAGCTGTTACTCTTTCTGTTGAAGACTCAGTTAAAGTTGCCTTATCTCCCTTTATTTTGCCATAAATTTAAATGAAAATACGTGGGAGTGAAGATCAGTCATTTCTTTATGAGGTCCCTGAAGCAATTAACATCAACTTCTTGACTTGACCATGTCCCATATACTTAACTCCAGCAGAGAGGTTACAGTTTATAGCTGTGGAAAGAAAGACAATGACAGACTGGGATATCACCATTTCCCAACACCAGACATGTTGGTTTAAGATTCATGGAGTCATTTCTGTTCTTGTTCTCAAACAGGAGATGCTTGAGGCCTCTCTGATCTTCTGACATCTGTGACTAGCTGTCACTGAAGGACTATACATGACAGAACCTGAAGACTGTACAGAATACAGAATTACAGAATACAGCTCCTGAGCTCATACTCCACAGTGTACGTATTTCCTTTGCCTATGGATGCTGCTGCTACCAAGCACACATCTTTCATAATACCAGGCACTTGTAAGTAAAACTTAAGGAAGAAAGAATTTGACTTCTTGTAAGAAAGCACACAAGCATTTTAGTTTCAATCCTGATTACCGGAATAAGAAAGAGATAAAGTTAGTGTGAAATACTGAATTACTGAATTACTCAATTGTTGAATTTCAATATGAAATATTGACTATTGACTATTGAATAATCTATTGCACTGTGTTGTTTTGACCATGCTTAGAATAACAAGGATGGGAAATCCCATATACACTTTTCAGCATTGGTTGTGTAAACACTTTGAGCTCGGTCTCAGTTTCCTTCCTCATTTCTTTAAGAGATTTACCAGAACATAAACTCAAACAAGAGCTATAAGAGAAAAATGGCACAAAATGTGTATCACCCTCACAAACATTTTTCTTATATATCCTGGGGATAGAATTGGTCCAATGATCGTATGCTCCAAGACTTAAAATATTATTAACCTTTTTTTGGACTTTAGATCAATTCATGAAGTTAGCAGTCGGGAAATAGAAGATACCAAAGGCACAGAGAATTTCTAGATAATGGAATAGCATATCTACTCAACTTTGGAACGGCACTTTTCTTAACTCTACATTCCCCCTCTTCCTTTCCCCTTTTATTGCCAATATTTATACACATTTTATAATTAAGGCCTATGATCTTGATATATAACCTCTACATTCACAAGAGAAGTATGCACCTATAGTTGTTTTCTGATGCATATCAAGTCACCATAAAGCTACACATCGCTGTGTCTGTACAAATGAAATCTGCGACTCTTTGATAACACCTACAAAATGGCATGTAGAAATCAATGTGACTTGCAAACACGCCTAACCGGGCAAATATGGCCCATTGTAAAACAGGTTTTGTGTATGCCACGGTGAGTGTTTAGTAGGTTGTCCTTTTGGGTTTTGAACTTCAGTGCTCGTACTAGAATTGCTAGACAATCTAATCATGGGGATATAGAAGATTTTAAAGAATTTCCACTCTGAGTGATCTATGCATGGCTCATGCCAAAGTTCTAAGCCAATAAAGATAGCTGATTTCTTAAAGATTAACTAAAAAAATTATTGGGCATAAAGGTAAGGTTTTCAGTCTCACCTCCTCTTATTTCCAGTTTACTTTCCACTTTAATCCAGCAAACAACAGCAATCATGCAGGAATGATGTGACTTCTCCAAGTTACTGGAGAGCAGTTCTTGGCATATGTTTCTTAGGCACCTGAATGACTTGTAAACTTCGGCCTAAAAGTGTCTATGTTTATATACTTGGAGAGATTGCAAGATGCTTATTAATCCTGAAAAATCTTATTATTTTCCCTGAAATTTTATCAGTTTGTATTTGAAATAAAATAGGGCTGCCATATTTAAATGTCTGAAACCTGTGTAAGCCTAAAGTGGGTAGGAAGAGATTACTCATTACCTGTAATTTGAATGACTGCCTACCAGTGAAACCATAGGCACTGGCTACAACCTAAGGAGTTACCTGAGACTCTCGGTATCAGCCGAAAGTGTATACTGGCTGCAGTCTATTTACTGTTTGGAATACCTTGTCACTTGACATCTTATGATACCCTATCGGTTGGATAATTAAATCCAACTGCTGTATTCTCAAACTATTAGATGCAGTTCGTGAATAATCACTGGTTTGCTTAAAACTATTTAGCACAAAACATGTTAATCTGTTTCTTTATTAACAACCAACACGTAGTTTATGTTACAGTTCATGATCAACTATTTAATGAGATATAAGAAATTCAGACAGTGAGGACTGAAATATCTTCGCAAGGTTCTGGGATCAGAATTACATGAAACCCCACGAAACACTTCTGCAAACCATTTTGGATTGGTTCTTGGATCTTGCTCCAGTACTTTCCATAGCACACATCTTAAATCATCCATGTGTAAAATGTTGTAAAAATTAATTATTTAGGAAAGTCCTAAAAGGGAAAGTGCTAAGCTGAAGCACAGATTAGTTTTATTATTTTATTTTAGTACTACAGTGATTGAGCATATTTCTTCTCTTTTCTATAGTTCTGGAAATAAAAATCACAAAATAATCCAACACGTTTTCATCAGGAGTGTAAACCAAGACTGAATTTACAAGGCCTGGAGACCTTCTCTGATTTTCATTCTGTGTTCTTGTGCAAAAGATGTCAAAAAACACAACAGAGAACTCGACTAACCCTCACTCAGCTCTTCTAGGTCTGTTTCTGGGAAGCATTTCACTGCTCACTATTGTCATGAATATATTAGTACTGTACGCTGTGAAAACTGAAAAGAAGCTGCAAACAGTTGGCAATTTGTACATTGTCAGCCTCTCTATTGCAGATCTTATAGTTGGTGCAGCTGTTATGCCCCTGAATATTGCTTATCTCCTAAGCCCTGTGTGGACTCTAGGCTTACCAGCCTGTTTGTTCTGGCTGTCAATGGATTACGTGGCCAGTACTGCATCCATTTTCAATCTCTTCATATTGTGTATTGACCGTTACCGTTCAGTTCAGCAACCACTGAAATATCTCAAGTACAGAACAAAAATGAGAGCATCGCTAATGATTCTGGGGGTTTGGTTGCTCTCTTTCATGTGGGTCATTCCAATCCTAGGGTGGCACGTTTTTGCTAACAAGGGGGAAAGGATAGTAAAGGAAAACAAGTGTGAAACTGAATTCTCTGAAGTCACTTGGTTTAAAGTGTTGACAGGCATTGTCAATTTCTACCTACCCTCTATCCTGATGTTATGGTTCTACTACAAAATATTCAGAGCTGTTCGAAAACACTGTCAGCACCGAGAGCTCACCAATGGATCCTACCAGTCTTTCTCAGAAAAAAACACCATACGTCATAGTAAGACGAAGGACGAGCAAAATATTGGCCTCCAAAAGCAAATTTTAGACAAGAACACCCCTTCTATAGACAAGCAAAGCTCCCCTCAGCCTGAAAATATGGAGACAGAGCTTCATTTCAGTAATCCTGACAGGTCTTCAAAGGCATTCGTTAGCAAGAGTAATAGGGAAGTCCTTAAATGGAGCTGTTTTCCTCTCACCGCTGCCCAGTCGGAGCCATCCCTGGATGAAGCAGGAAAGAAGTGCATGTGTGTAACAAAAGAGAACAAAAATGAAGAGGAGCCTTGCTCACAAGACAGTGACTTAAGTGATGCATCAGACAACCATACTTTCACAGACGACATACCCTCTAGAGAGCACTCCAGTCCTAACCCCGAAAGAGCCTGCAGTCCTCAGGAAAAGGCTGAGAACAGGGATTTCAGAGGACTGACTTACCTGAGGAAAACCTGGCAAAGACTGCATACCCATTCCAAAAGGCACATTCAAGGACTGCATGGGAACAGGGAGAGGAAAGCAGCTAAGCAGTTAGGGGTCATAATGGCGGCCTTTATGCTGTGCTGGATTCCCTATTTCGTATTATTTATGGTAATAGCTTTCCATGGCCATGAACAATTTTCGAAATTACACATGTTCACTATATGGCTTGGCTATGTGAACTCCACCTTAAACCCATTCCTGTATCCTCTTTGTAATCAGAATTTCAAGAAGACATTCAAAAAGATCCTTCACATTCACTGATATTGGTCTGATTTTTTTGAGCTAAAAAGCAGCTCAAGAGTGCAACCAAGCAAAATGTTCCAGTTTCAAAGACAAACGCCACAGATAAAGTAGAAGACTTTGGAAAACTATCGTTTATAAACCAGTGTTAGTTAAAGTGGGAAATGTGCATTTAACAGCTTTAACCCATTTGAAGAAGGACTAATTCAGATCAGGAATTTGAAAAACTCAGGGGCAATCCCAGAACTGTTACACTCCTGTACATATTTTACAGTTTGAGAGATTCCCTCTTTCATCATGCAGAACAAAAAGTGGAGATACAAATTGAGATCCTGAGTGATGATAAATTATTCAGCTACAGAAAAGGAAGAAATAGAATAAGGTTTCTGTGATCGGCCAAATACATTTTTCTCTTTCAACTTACTCCATTAAACACAGGAACACATTGCTTGTGAAAGGAGATTTGCAAGAGGAGGTACTTTGCATAGTCACAGAAAGAAGCTTCAACTGTTTAAAAAAATCTACCCTATTTATTTATAGCTTCCCCCAAATCATAAACTTTATTGAAATGCCAAGAGATGTTGTAACCTACTGTGTCTCTTTGATGTCATGCTTGCTTCATTTATACCTACACGTTAACTTCACTGAAAAAAAAAAAAGTATTTTTATGTCCTAGAAATTTTGCTAAGACTTTCCATACTCAACATACTATCATTATCTATTCAAGAAGGGTATGCTGCTGTTTCTAGACTTACCGAATACAGTTGATTATAGACTACAAGTATTTTCTTCCTCCTACAAGTTGGCAAATAACCTAAGTGTGCAGTGGCAATACTAATCCATATATCCTTATCTTGTAGTAGGCAAAATCTTCCTACTATAATAAGGCAAACTCATAAACAACAACTCGAGCTTGCAAAACAGAAGATAAAATACATGAAGTATGTTTACCTTTTCTATCCATTATATTTGGTTGCATTTTATAAATCATGCTGTAAATGCTGTAAAATATTTCAGGAGAAACACAATAAATGAATACTTTCAGTTGGAAAGGATCTCAGGAAGATGTCTAAGTACAACCTACAACTCAAAGCTGGGCTGGCTTTGATGTTACATTGTGTTGCTCAGGGCCTCGTCCACAACTTGAACGACAAGCATCCGTAAAAACAGCTTCATCTGGAAAAGCTGGGAGGCAGCCTTGACAGAGACGTTTGCAGCTAAGGTTCACTCCGCCAACTTCGAGCATTTGCTTGCTCAGCCACTGATTTAACTGTTTCTGTGTACTAACTAATTCTCAAAAACAGACGTGCCCTGTTATACAACCGGAATCAACCCCCTAAGTGCGGTCAGGTATAGATTTGTTCCCAAAGGAAGAAAACATAGTTCCTCAGCAAAAAGTGCATGTGCAGTATGTGCAACAAGTGGCATAGGTCACACGAGCTGGCTTATCAGGAAGCGTACAACTTCACAGAACAATTACACCAAAATTAAAAAAAAAGAGTATTCAGATTGGGAAGCGGGAAGGAGAACCAAGGCAGAGGAGATCTCAGGCCCTGTATTAGCCGAATGTCTCAAGGACGCGTACCTCGTTTGTGGCACACCAGTAAAGCATTCATTCCTCTTCTGCTATGGAACTAAGTGACACAGTTTGAGCAAACTCTGTGGAGTATGTCAGTTTCAAGAAGAAATCCCAGAACCACATAACTTCAACAGCTAACGTCACATTTGCATGCAATGGTGAGTTTATGTAAGACTTTTGCATACGTTTTGGGAGGATGATTTGAGAGGCATCCTGAAGGTTCAATGTAAAAAGAATGTCCTCCCATTCGTTTTGTTGTGCTGATGAATTTACCACTTCTGAAAGTTTTCTTGCTTCTGAAATTGCTCAGTTAGCTTAACAACAAAGTTCTGATGGAACTGGAACTGCTGCAACTGAGTACTGCCAAGAGCTTGGTGGGATGAGTTGAAGGGATGTTCTGTGTAATATCTTTATTACGTTAGAGGTGAAAAATGGTAGTTTAATGGCCGCAGGAGGAATTCTGAATTCCATTTTCTTAATGACCTTGAGCTACTTGGAGTCCCTCTGTGCCACATGTGCCTATTTTGTGAAGTGAATATGACAAGACGTACAGTAACAAGGCAGCACTTAAGATAATGTTTGCATGATGCTCATAAATTTTGGATATAATACACTAAGTGCAAAGTATGATTATCCTGTTAGTTTTATTTCTCTGAATTAAACACCTGAATGTCAATAGTTGTATTTGAAGTATTTAATATTAAATGAAGCCCTAATATCTCTGCATTTTAATAAATTGGGAAAATGTCTTAAAGGAATAAACTTAAATGCAGTCTATTTCAATGTACCGCACAAGGTTCCGAGATTAATTTGCTTTGGTCTCAAGTAGCACACAGAAAAAAATAATACAATTAGGGAACACAAATCTAGGAGAGAAAAAGGCAAAAAGCAGAGACAGAATATAGAAGCAGAAAAATTCATTCCAGAATTCAGATAACTTTTTCACTGCAGGAGCAGTATGTGCACAAGTAGTAAAATACGCCTTCCTTTGCACTACAAAGTAGCATCTTTTGAAACATACGCTCTAATCCAATGGCCTTTCACAAACAAGTGCTCAGATTCACAGCCATTATGATCTTTTTCCTACTGTGATATGCAACAGCAGTTGTAGCCAAAATGGATGGTAATTTAGGGGATCCCTGAGGAAATAAAAAAGCAGCATACTAAGCCAGCTACAGTTATTAGTGTACACTGCTGAAACATGCTCAACCAAGGGCTGCTTAGAGTTATCAAGAAGTCTATCCTCTTCATCATAACAATTGACTGTTCTGACTTGAAAATGTATTAATACATGAAACAGCAACTTAAATAAAATCCTTGAAAATTGGTCTAAAAATTATGACGGTTATAATAAAGAATACCTCTGGTGCAGTTAAAGAACATTCAAACACAGAACAGCTAACCTAGGCAAATAAAGCTGCCTGAATATTTTTTATCTCCCTTCATTTTCATCCATGATCTTAGTGTAACTGTGTTAATAATACAGACAGGGGACATTGTCATAGTGGGCTTCTCTCATGTGATAGCTATAACAGATAATAATAAAACAGGAGAACGGGATACTGCCTATTTTAAACTTTCAATTAGCAAGGTACTTAACAGGATTCATCAGTTTATTTTACTGAATAGGCAATTCAAATGGATGTGGATGGAAGAAAATCTAGAGGAAAGCAAATTAGGGTAAGGAATGGAGAAGCCTACTACCACGTGGGGCCAAGCCTCAAGAGAATATTCCAGGTGTGGTTTCCTGTAAAATATTTTCAGTGTTTTCCAGTTAATAAACAAGGTCAGAGGAGGCACAGCTTTAAGAGAACATAACAAATTTCTTGTAATTCCTTGGGCTGGAGTTCAACTTTGATTATGGTGTGGTGAGAACAACCAAACTCGCTGTCGAGAGACAGGAAAAAAAAAAAAAAAAAAA
>VZSC01014919.1:51711-66092 GCA_013398225.1 Steatornis caripensis
GTGAAAAGCCTTCATGAAAATCCGAACGTAGTGACTTACTCTTTCCTTCGCTGGCGTCTGTCAGTGCAGGATCCAGTTACTTCACGGAACCTCGCAAAAACTGCTCTGAGAGGCGTCCCAGCTCAGAGGGAGATACACGGTCACAGCCTGCCGTGGTCCCGGAGAGCTCATAGGGTCTCGCTTTAGGACGGTTACTTACAGAATCGCAAGATGATCGACTTTGGTCAATGTTATCGTTTCATGGCCGCAATTCTTGTCAGATAATTAGTCTCGGCCTCTCTCACATGTGGGCTGTGACCCATGCAGGAGGAGGTTTAGCTACATTTCCCGGGGAACAGGAGTTCCAGAGATGATGAGGGAGCACCTCATCCCTTCAACTCACCGTGTTTGCATTAGGAGTTCCAAGTGCAGTTGGGGAGTGCCCAGTCGCCCCAGCTCGCTGTGCTCATCCCAGGACAGAGAGGGTCCGTATTGCCTCGTATCTTGGCTCACTGCGCCAACAGGCAGGGTCAGAGAGTGCCCAATTATCCCAGCTCTTTGTTCTTACGCGGTGATGAATGATCTGACATTGCAACGCGGCTTGTTAGTAGGGGGAAGCGGGGCCTACACCACAACAGCATTGAGTTGCAAACCAAAAAATTTGTAAGGCTTAAGACCTATGTAGTAGTAAAACCTAAATGTTTGCTAGTTTGTGACTAGTTCTACAAACAGAAAAAGAGGTTTGTAAAAATGGTCAGAAAATTCCGTGCAGTTAGTTCTGCGGTTTATAGTTCTAGTACTTGCAAAGTTTCAAGAAACTGACTGATTTTTTTCATGCTAATGAAAAGAGATTTCAGAGGTTTTTCAAGTAAGCTATGAAAATTTGCATTACCACAGATTCCAGCTGATCTTAAAAAATAAGAAAAGGAAAAAAAAAAAACCCAAACCTGGAGGGGTATGGAGAGAACAAAATGGCATATTTGCAATATGCCCGTTAAAGGAAAACATCACGATGGAACTGAAACACATAGCTTTCACCATGGGAAGTATGAAAACCTCAAATCTGTACCCAGAAAACTGCATTCCACAACTTACCAGAAAGTAAGGAAAGCATTTACAATAGAAGGAGATTCATTATATAAACTGAATGTAGAAGGAATAGCTGGATTACACTGAAGACTTTGTTGAAGGAAGTATTGTGTAAGAAAAAGCATAAATACATCTTTCTCAAATTGCCTTTGACACACTTGAGAAATTCTTTCAGAGAAGGGCTGGCTATTTGACGGTTACTAAGAAATTAAAACCACCTCTCATTCCTTCCCCCCTGTTCCAAAAAGCATGTGAGCCCTGTTACTGTTGCCCAGGTGACTTCACAGGACAATAAACTTGGAACTGTTCAATCCAAGCAAAACCGTACAGCAAAACTGTAGTGTATCTGTTTAGATTGGTGTCAGATAACATAGCTATGCTGGGAACCTGACTGTGACTTTTCTGTATGTAAAATCCTGCCGGCGATCCATGTGTAAAGGTAATGGGTATTGTAAAGAATCAGTAACAAAAGGCAATCATATGGGATTATGTTGTGCAAACTAAAACATTTAGTCTTTAAAAGTGAATTGAAGGAATCATTTTGAGATTGTTTGAGTTCAGATGGTAGATTTGGTAAGCATTGTGAACAAAACCTAAGTTGATAGCTGTCGATCTTCCTTCTGAAGAAAGAAAACAAAAATTACTAGCTTGGTAGATGGATGCGTTCTGATAAGTAGCATATACTCATGTTTGTGAGGAGTTCTAAAACTAATATTTAAAAACCTTATTTTTAGTGTGTAAGAAATCCTTGTTTTGCAACATTTATGCTTATCTTAGCTAGATAGTCAAAGACAGAATGGAATGCCTGATAGGAGGAGCTTCCCTCCCCTCGATGTGTATTTGAATTCTTTGCGTCTCGGGCTAGGTCTCTGAAACTTGCATCTTGATATGTGTAGGTATAGACCCGAAGAGGAATGCTAACAGAAAGTAAAGGAGATTCTTGAGGTCAACATTTTTATTTGATGAGTTTTCAAGAAAATAAGCAGATTGAGCTGAATCACCTCACAGTGAAGCGAATGCTGCTGCTAACGTGAGCAAGGGGACTGTTAGCCTAGTTGAAGTAGAGACTTTTGATAGCCCAGTTTAGATGTTTTACTACTCATTCTAGGTTGGCGTCTAGAAGTATGAAATTTGTAAGCGTTGTACTCTGAAGACTGTGTGCTTATAGGAATACCATTCAGCCAACATGGAGTAGTGACTCAGGTCTTTAAAAAGGATAAAGTTCTTCCCTTACGCAAAGACCTTTGGGAGAGAAGAGCTGTAAGACAATAATCTAGACTTGTGTATCACATTGACTTTCTGATGGCTAGTGCGACTATTAAGGAAGTTCTAGGTTTTGTTTCCAGCTTTGCCCTTCACTGGCTGCAAGACTTTTCTTGGTTTTAGTTTCCCTTTGCTAACTTTACTTGTTAATTCGTAAATGCTTTGTGAGTGTTCGACTGTCACCCCAGGCTGAGAGTGAAGACCTGACTAAATGAAATGTTAGTTTGATTTTTAAATGCCATCAGAACTTAAATGGTGCTAATAGGCTTTTAGATAGATAGCAGGCGGAATGGGGTACAGGGCTTAGCACTTTGTTATTTTTATCTGTGGCAGCACAATACAAGATGTCACTCAGAAGTACATAGTTCAGATGTGGTATGCCAAGTAATAGGAGAAACCACGGAATGTCTGTCAGGAAATCGGGTCTTTCTAGGCAGCTTGGCCAAATGGGACATATACTTCCCTTCTGTAACTCCATGTGCAAGAAATTGGAAGGAGCTTGCTTGGAATGAAAGGACCTCTGATGAATGATTTTAAAAATTGGGGTTACGTAGACATTCAGAGGAGTAAGACTTTCTACACTTCAACCTAATAAAAATGTGTTAAAAAAGAAGCTTTGAGTAGTCATGATTAATATGGTCAGTTGAGTATATACTTACCAGACCTATCTGTTTTTACAGAATTCTGTTTAACAGCAGTCATTAACTAAAACCATGGCAACCGCCAGCAATGAGGTGCACCATCCTGTAGATCCTGGAGTCTCAAAGTTGCAGTTTGCTCCCTTCAGTAGTGCCTTGGATGCAGGATTCTGGCATGAACTGACCCAGAAGAAACTGAATGAGTACCGATTGGATGAGACCCCGAAAGTTATCAAAGGATACTACTACAATGGTAGGTAGGAACTGAACATCTTGCTTAGTAGTTTGGGTTTCCCTTGTCATTCCTCTAAATATTTATGTAACTTATTTTAGGTATTTTTCTGAAACATTAGAAAGCATGTCTGGGTGAGCTGTGAATTCTGGTATGTCTGTGGGTAATTTATAACTTACATTAACAAAAAGACACAAATTAATTTATATATCGCAGTCTAAAAAAAGCATGTTGATGCTTTTTGTCCAGGTGATCCTTTGGGTTTGCCAGCTCGTTTGACTCTGGAGTTTAGTGCCTTTGATATGTAAGTACGTACTGTGGTTTTCCTTAAGTCGTATGTGAAGACTCTTCAATTGCGTAACAGTAATGCTTTGATATATAATATTACTTGGACAAATTCCTCATAAAAATAAATACACATTTTCATGAACTTTGTAACTGTGGAGAGACTGCTTTGAGTCACAAACGTTAGCTCCCTGTGTCTGAAGTAGTATATTCATCTGAAGGGCCAAGTTTAAAATATGCTGGTAAGTCTCAGATTCACTCACCGTTTGTACATATATTTATATAAAATACCGTTTTCTTTTTCCATTTCCTCAGCTCTTCTCTGTAAGGGAAGATATTTCAGTCATCTGACTTCTAGTCAAATTTTTCTTTAGATCCTTTTTTTATGGAGGACTCATCATGTAGATTTATTATATACCTTATATAACTTAAACATTTGCTGTATTTAAGTTTTAGCAGTGGTCAGAAACATACCAGATTGAGAGAACAATGTTAAAGGAGCCAGTGAAATAATCAGGGAATATTGTAGTTTTTTACCTAATTTACATGCAGAAAGGGGGAAAAATATACACTGTTGTTTACAAACAGCAGCTTCTCCAGCTGATGATGTTAGAAACTGTAAAAGCTACTCAGTCTTGCCCGGTTTGGGCTTAGTTTGGGATGTCTTTTAAACACAGAATTTTGACTGAGTAACTCTATGTGAATGAAATATTGAGATCTAAAGTTCAGTCTTAATTTTTTCTTAGTGAAAATCACATTTGTCATGGATAGTTTATATTTTAATAGGGTTTAAAAATCTTCAATCTATGATGTAATGCCACCTTGCTAGAGATGATATAGATACCTGATGTGTTTTTGAAGTCGTAATACAGATCCGTATTTGCACAAGTCCTTATACCGATCCATGTCCAATAAAGCATTATGATCATAAAACCATCTTTGTTAGAATTGTTTTTAAGTTTTGTTACTGTGCCTCACCATTTGACATTTTTAGGGCCACCTTACACCATGGGATAGCTACTGCTGATCACGTTAAAAGCATTAGTATCCAATCCCAGGGGTTTCTTCCTGTTTTTCAGGAATGCTTCGATACCCGCACGTTGCTGTCCTGCTTTCGGAACGTTGTATAATACCAACACTTTTGAGACTTTCAAATCCTGTGATAAGAAATCACTTCTGGAAAAAGAAGCAAATGAGGTAAGATTAAAAATCAAATCAACTGATAGAGAGAAAGTGTTTTGAAGTAGCCAGTGAATCACTTTATGGTCTCCGCCCCAAATGCTGGAGATACTGTCTGTACTTAACCCATATAATAGCTTCAGGTTTTAACTTGTTCTGGAAGGAATAGAATATAATATTTCAGCTGGGAGGGACCTACAGCAATCATCTAGTCCAACTGCCTGACTACTTCAGGACTGACTAAAAGTTAAAGCATATTATTAAGGGCATTGCCCAGATGCCTCTTAAACACTGACAGGTTTGATCTTTGCTTTTTACTGTTCTTTGCAAGAGAGTAGAAAGTAGCTAGTTATACTTGGAGGATTTCGTTCAGTGTTCTGCTAAGCCACGTTTTAAACATAGCAGTGCTACTGGAGCTGCCGGTGACTCGAGTTCTGTAGACAACATTTTAAAAATTTGTCTTGATACCCAGAAGCCAGCAAGTTTTTTTTAGATTATTACAATACATCTGTTTGACAAAGTGATGAGGAAGCTCCAGAACAGCCAGAAGACTGAGATAAAGCAAGGAAAAGGTTGCTGTAAAAGGAAGGAGCTAGTCTGTTCACACTGTAAGTAATTAAATTAAATGTCGTGGCTTGGGAAGAAGTGAAAAATCAACTAAGACAACCTTTTTGCTTATGAGACTCTTCACTTTCACCAGTCCTTGATTCCTTTAATTAGATGGATTGGCTGCCCGCTGGCCTGGAGTGGCAAAGTTTTCATGCATACCTTCACTCAAAGCTATGAATTTTTTGTGTTCCTGTGGCCTAGTGCTTCCCTGCCAGTGGTAGGTATGATGCCATATCTATCTTTAGGGAAACTGAGAAGATCAGAATGCTTTGTTCACTCTTGGATTTTTTTTTTTTTTAATTTTTTTTAAGACAAAGCTCAAACAGGTCTGCGTCATACAAGTATTGTATCTTCTCTTCTCGTGAACACACTGTGTACTTCTTTCTTGCGTGTCTCAATTTTTTTTGAACCAATTTCCTAGAAGCTTGTCCACATATCTATTATGAATGAATGAAAAAGACGAGAGTGTGATAAAAGGCTATATTACTGTCACAGTGTGTTCCATACTGTGCTAGTGTTAATAGTTCATATATCTGAGGGACTGTTGCTGATGAGGTTTGTTTTGTTTCGTTTGATGCTCCGTGCCTGATCCACGAACTAATGCTCCTCTTGTTGGCCAGCTTCCATAATTTTTTGTGTTAGGGAGTGCATGTCTTACCTTTAGAATCCTTTTAGCATGGATGAGATCAGTTAGAAAAACATCACAGTGGATTACTGGGGGTGTTAATTTCCGTATTTTTAAGGTAGCTGGAAGAATTAAAGATTTCTGCAACTGTTCTCATGCTACCTTGGTATTTTGTTTCTCTGCCCTTTTGCTTCCTTCTTGTCCCTACAATCAATGACAGATATGGGAATCAATAAAATCTGGAGCTGCTCTTGAAAACCCTATGCTCTTGAACAGGTTCCTGCTGCTGACATTCGCAGTGAGTAAGGATAATATGTCTTGTACTTACTGTAGTGGAAATGATGAAGTAGTTCCGTTTTACGAGAAATACTATATTAATATTAGCATATTAATGTTATCAGGATCATTCTCAGACATCTTAAAACGTCTGAAAACATTTTTTTAAACATTAGTAAGCCATTCTAATGAACAGATACATTTTAGGATGTATTCTTTAAAAAATGCTGGTGCCATATCTCATGCTTTTCTACAAATGTGTATGATTATCTGACGTCTCTATAGATATTAGTAACAATAAAGCAATTGTGTCACGTTTAACAAATGGAATGTTTTAAGAAATGATGCTCCAGCTAACAAAAACTGAAGTATTGTACACTCATTGTCTGCTTAAATCTTAAATAAAAGCGTATGCAGAGAACAGAAGTCTTCTAGTATTTTTAAAATTATTTTCTAAAATCATGACACAGTACCTTGTGAAGTAAAGAGAAATATGGTTAGTATCATCAACCGTCAGTTATTATTAATATTCCAAACTGTAATTTACTTGTATGTTTATCTAATTTTGCAAAAAATTTTTTCTAGGATTTAAAAAAGTATAATTTCTATTACTGGTTTTGCTACCCTGCTCTCTGCTTCCCTGATGGAATACATATAATTCAGAAACCGGTGTGTCTTGGTGACAGATTCCCATTAAATCAGGTATTCAAAATACTAAATGTTAAGTAACCTGTAGCACTAGGCAGTTTTGTGGGCTGTAAAACATAGTGTTTTTATTAGCACATACTGAATTAATGTGAGAATCTGATTTATTTTAAAATCTTCACTTTTCTTATTTTCACGTGGTGTTTTTTGTTTACTCGTCTTGTTATTGTATAAAATCTTTCAGCTTAACATCACTTCAGCTTTATTAATTTCGATGCAGCAAACAATTCTTGAAGAGGCGGTTGTGTTAATTTTAATTTTTAAATACAGCTTACTGAATATATAACTATGTTTTTGAAACTCATTATATTTTTAAGAAACTTTTCTAAAAGAGCATCCCGTGGGAGAGCTAAGGGTTTTTTTTTAGGAGAAAACACTTTTTGTGGTTTCTTTCATATTACAGTGCAAAAGGATGAAGAAAAATTAGCTTGCCCACGTGTGCCTTTTTGCTTTGACAGAAGTTAATGCAAAACCTTGAATGGCTTTTTAATGGCATAACAATCAATGAGAAAGTTTGGGGTTTTTCAGTGCAAAATGCTTGATTCCCGTCTTCTGAGAAGACCTTCATTAGATCTGTAGTAATAAAAATACCTGTCACGATCCACAGAAACGGTTTCAAGTAAACACTGAAAATATGTATAACAAAATAAATTGAATGGGAGACTGTGCTTTTACCAGTAACAGGGGGATAGATTTGTTTTCTTTTAAAGCTGCTGTGAGTATCAGAATGATATTTTTGTCATGTTTCAGTATCTATCGGTAGATCAGTTTGTGGCAATGATAATAATGCCCCTGTTTAAAATGTGCATTGACAAATGCTGTTTTAGTAACTGAATTTTCGATCTTGGTTATTGTGGTCATAATGGGCTTTAAAACTTCTGAATATGCTATAGTCTGAGATTATTTGAGTGAGCTAGCCTTCCTATACGTAAAACACTTCCTGTGGTTCTGGATAAGATTGTTGAAACTGTTACAGTTGTCTTTGCTTTTAGATTCAAGCTCTTCAGAAAGCATATGATGAACTTTGCCAGAAAGAGGGTGTTACAGCCTTGCCTTATTTTTTAATCAAGTATCATGACAATTCTGTCGTGGTATCTCTACTGAAAAAGTGGGATGGTTTCTTCCAAGACCAAGGGGGCAAGGTAATGAGAATTTTGTGTCTTTTTATAACTTACAAATGTTTAATTTACAAATGGTTTGAAAAGGGTCTATAATACTGAGCTGGGCACAACGGTTGGCCAATGAATAGCCTGGGTGAGTAGCTGAAGAACAGCAGCTTGGGTTGTTTTTTGTGTCAAGTTAAGCGTCTCTAGTTCTTACGCAAAAGCCCAGTTACATCAGATTAACGGTCAAGTTGAAAACACAGTCCTTCGTGCTCTGTCTCTCTCATTTGCAAAACAGGAACAACGTAAGGTTGTGAACAAGGTGGCATAATGATTGAAGTTTTCCAACAAATTTACCTATAATGCTATAGTAATGCAAAACACTTTTATTGTTTGTATACTAAAAATTGGTTCTGGTGTACTTCATGTCTTTTTGGTTGTGGTAACAGTAATCAGTGTTATGGGAGTTCTCAACTTTAAGTTTTCGACTTTCGATGTATGTTTTGTACATGGGAGCTTTGAATAAAAATTGCTGGGGATCTGTATCTGAAGAACGTTCAAGGTAAATGCTTTGTAATTTTGGAAGATGGATGGGTTGTGCACCAGAAGAGGCTGGGATATTTCTTCTCGTTAAATGCAGAGATCATGCATGTCCTTTGAGCGTAAAGTGTGTACTGTCATTGCTTTCAGTTAGGGAAGAATTACAATGATGCATGAAGCAGGTATCATCACAGCTGTACTTGACTGGCTTGGTTGGCTTGTGTTTATGTACATTGAATTCTGTTTTGGATCATGTTGCTGACCTGCTGAGCTTAGCTAGGCCTTTCTCGATGCTTTGCTGTCTCTATTTTTGGTGAACTTCATACTTCTTTTTGTCTTGCATGTCACTAAAGTGTAAGGAAAAAAAGTTACGGTGAAGAGCTAAGTGCAAAAAAGTAAATTTCTTTAAGGTGGTCTTGTCACACCTTATAAAAGTAATCTAGTTCTGTTTTAGAATACTTGATCTTCAATTATTATTTTGCTTTTCCAGATTTGTTTTTCTGAAATTAAGACCTAGGTCTGCAGCTCTTCTTTGTAAAATAAGAATGTGAAGGTTGAGATTTTAAATGGTAGTATAACTACAATAATGGGTAACAGGTAAGAGCATAGTTAATTAGATAAACACATCCTCAATCGAGAGAAATCTTTAATCATCCGGAATATATTTATTCATTAACATTTACTTTTAGAGGGCAGTGCCAAAATTTTAGACTTGTCGGATAAGATTTATTGCATGAATACTGCCTGTAGAGGTTGTTTGTATTTCAATGAGTGGAATGAACTGGCTCCACTGGAAGAAAAATATATTTTTTTCCTGTTGCTGAGTTAATTTTCTACTAGTTAGTGAAATTGAGCTTACTAGGGGGTCTTATACCTGCTTGCGTCAGCAGTTGCAGAGGAGCAGCAGTGTGTGGCTGGGAGGAGCGATGGGGAGTGGACCCCTGTTTCTCCCATCTTGCAGCCATGTGCATTTCGGAGTGTTCTAGGGACGCCTCACTGATCCGGTAGGGTTGAGACCAGGCGCTCTAAGCCCATCCATAGGCAAAGAAGGAGGAGGGAAGAGCTCTGTAGATGTGAGAGACACAGGTACCACTAGTGATGGCCGAGTTCAGATTTTCAGTGTATTTAAAGGTAGGCAGTGGCATCTTTCTAATCTCTGGATGTGTTTTGGTTCTGCATTGACTGTGAAGTAAGCTCCTAGTTTAGATGTCTCAATTATGAGCATGGTATTATGTTGGTTGAACATGAGACAGAATGTCCAGTTTTTCTTATTTTTTATTTAGATCTCATCTTGAAGGTTGGCTTTACAAGTGATTTTTATGCTGTTTCTCCTTTGAGTTGACGTTTTGCTGGCATGTCTCCTTTTGCTTTTTGTTCATCCCAAAATCAATACAGAATTTTGTTTTGAAAGCAAGGCTCCGGTTTTTGGGCTTCTCTCATAATGATGTGTTTAAGGAAGGTAATGAAGGTGCATGTGCTGTAGTGAAAAGTGAATGTCCGTAAAGAGGCTAAACTGACCAAATCCCAAAGATGTGGCAAACACCTGGCTGAAATCTAGTGTGACCATGTATTAAACATTTGTAAATATGTAAAATATGTGTCTAGGCATTCTCTGTCCATGTAAGTTTTACATTAAAATGCCAGATAACTTTTACTGTGAACTGAATATCAGTATGGATAGATGACTTCTCATTTAGAGCAATTTTATTTGCAGGTGACATTTGGAGTTTATGATCCATGTAATTTATCCCACTATCCAGGATGGCCACTGCGAAATTTCCTGATCCTGGCAGCCCACAAATGGTATATGTTTTATTTTTTCCCCACAAAGATTATTTATTGATTGATAGCAAATTAGACGTTTTTCATTCCATGGTGAAAAAATAACTTGTATGACCCACCCGAGTTTTAACCTTGACATGACTTACGTTCAATGGTTCTGATTTTGCATATTATTCAGTTTTTAACTTCTGTCAGTCACAAGTTCGTGTCACTCCTAATCCTCACTTGCATGCATGTGCCTGTAAATACATCAGACTCTGCCAATACCCTCTGGCTGTTTAAAGTCTTGTTTAAAGTACTCTAGGATTTTATGTAATTAATTAGTGCCAAGTAATAGTAGACCTAAATTTTGAAAATCAGATCCTCTTAGGTTTTCTTGTAAGGTACCTTCTTGAATTTTCTCCGGAGCAGAAACTGGGAAGACAGGACACAGTTTTACACTCTGGTATTCAAAAGAAACTTTGCACCCTGCTATTTGAAAGAAATTGGATTGTTGTAACAAAAATATAATTAAGTGGCATTTTCATCGTTTTTACTTTTACACAAAACACATAGCAGGGAGAAGGAATGCTCAGTTACGGCGTTTTCTGGGCTGCTAGCTGAACTGTAGCATAGAAGGGTGTGTAAATCCCCAGAAAGCTTTACACATTCTGAGATTCAGAGGTTTTTAGGCACTAAAGTTCTAATTGTTTCATTTGAGGATTTGAATAATAAGGAGGAAAAACGATACTATATTGAGAACCGAAAGTATCTTGCTTGTGCCATGACAAAGATCGTCCTGTCGCCTGATGCATGCTCTATTGCTTCCCTGCTTTTCTCTATTTCTCGCTATTCCTCTAAATGCGCGGTTTGTGCAGCAGCATTGTGTAAGTGACAGAGGACAGGATGACAGTGTCATTCTTCAGAGCTGTTTCACAACAAGCTAGACTTTTTCACACCCTAAGCAATTGTTTTTATTTATACTTGATCAGAAGAACAGTGTTGCAGGACTAACAGAAGAAGCCCTATTCAGAATCTGCAAGAGACTAAACCTGTGTGAAACAGTGTTTAAGTCCTTTTCCTATTAAAGAAGTTGCATGTTTATCTCTGTCTTCTTTTAAATGGCAGGGGCAGCATTCTCCGGTCAGTTGAAGTGCTCTGCTTCAGAGATAGGACCATGCAAGGAGTAAGAGACATAACACACAGCATTATCTTTGAAATAAAACTTCCAGAGAGAGTCCTTGGCCCAGGTAATGCATTTAAAAACCCAAAAATTCTTTCCTTTTTTTTTCTTCCTCAATCACTGTGAAGATGGAAAAATTAAATGAATAAGACTAAATCATTGCTTATGCTAAGTTATTTCTAATGTATTTTAAATTGTTTGGATTTGTGTTAAACGTCCATAATGGAAATGGTTCCTTCTTCAAAAAAGGAATAAGAGAGCATATTCTTTTTTAATTTTTTCCTCCTTAAATCACGTTTCTAATTTAAAAAGAAATTCTCATGGTTTCATAGGGGTAGTGAATTCATGTGGTCTTTCTATTTCTAAAATGGTAGAAGCCTGCTACAGAGTGGAATTGTTTCTTCAATCCCATTGTGAGGTAGGCAGATGTGTTTTAAGGCAGTGAACTTGTAACATTTACTCAGACTTAATTTCTGTGTACAGGACAGCATGAAATTAAAGATCCATAGGCTTGATGAGGATAATGTGTCTCTGCCCTAGGTTTGAAGCCAGCTGAACAGGCAAAAGCAGCACATTGGACACCTGAGACTTTGCCAAGAAGCAGTGCTTTTTGTTAATGTAAACCAGCAAAATTTGTATAGCAATATATACTAGGTTCTTAAGATGCAGGTTATTTACTTACAGGTTTAGAATTTGGGTGAGATCCAACATTTTCTTTTTTCTATCCTATGGTATTAAGATGTCCATTCTTTCTTTCTTTCCTACTCTTTTTTAATATGTCAAACAGATTGTCCTAAAGCTGTTGGATGGGAGAAAAACCAAAAGGGAGGCATGGGTCCAAGGATGGTGAATCTCAGTGAATGCATGGATCCAAAAAGGTTGGTTTCTTTAAATTTCTATAGTTTTCTTTACTTGGACTTAAGCGATAACAAGTTGAGATGTGAAATGCAAGGGCTATCTGTCTCTGTTGGGTAAGAATACACAGTAACACGTACCCTGTGTGTTGTTTGTACAGTCCTATTGGAGGTAAGGACCTTAACAGAGCAGAGGGCACTGCATGCAGCAGAGTTGGTTGCAATTTTTGACTCGAGTTTAAAATTTCAAGTGCATTATATTTAAAACTGAGTGGAACGTAGGTCGTAATGTTACAGGCCTGTGGTTTTCATTGAATTCTTCAACCTGCATGTTGTTAGATATAATGAAAATAAATGTGGAGAGAAGTACAGCCTTTTGGAATTGTTGGTGTGAGTGGAAAGAGCTGAGGAAACATGACCTTAGTAATTTTCATCATTCTGCACGTAATGTACGGGCAATGGATTGAAAACAGTCCAGTTACACAGCCTGTTGGCTCATCTGCTTTCACTGACTACATGCGTGTTCTTGACTGTGAAACACTGTAGGAGTGTATTGAACCTAGTGATTTAGGTTAACATATTTTACCTAAAAGCTAAGCCATTTTTGTTCTGCAATTGTAACAATTCGGAGTATGTTCATAGATATAAGAGAAGGCTCATCTGAGGGCTCTTAATTCTTTAAGTAAATGTAACTTGACCTTCTTTACTTGTATGCGTGCTCATTTCTGTGAATTCCCACAGAGACTGTTGGTAATATGCCAACTTTGGCAGTTGTGATCTTGAATCCTTGTTGAACAAACAATTCACTGGATACTGCAAAAGTTACGTTTATGACCTGCAAGGGAATGAAACTGTCAGGAATCAGAGAACTGTGATGACCTGACTTGATGAGAGTTTTAACACCCTGTGTTCTGATGAATACAAAAATCTGATGCTATGTTGAGCATGGATTTCCTATCTCATTTTCCTTCTAAAACTTCCATAACAATCTGACCACATTCTTTAGGGGGCAAGCGTAATACTTCACATTATGGACAGATGTAACCGGATGCAGGAAACCAGTTAATTTAAAAAAGAAACAAAAGTTTATGGTACAAATGGTCTGTGTCTTATCACTCAGCTTAACAGGAATTGTGGCTGAGACACGATTTTTATTTTCATGCTTGCATCAATTTTCTTACTAAAAATTTAATTTTTGGATTCTTACCTTTCTCAGAGCCCTTAGAGACTTGTTCCAATTCCTAAGGAAGTATGTGACTTTAGTAGATTTTTTACAGCAAGTCCAGAGTGGCTAGCTGACACCCTTTCTGTATATCCTAGCTTTTGAAAGAGAACGCTTTCCTAGCGAAATTTCGTGGTTAATACCCATCTTGTCAAACGTCTACAAACTTTTTTTTAAAAACTTCCACTTCACTAGCTAGCTTTCTACTCTTGTTTCAGTAGTGATTTACTCTTCTGTTTTTAAGCAGTGCAGTCACAGCTTTTGTAAGGATGTTGATTAGCGATGTTCAGCCAACACATTGGTTACAAGAGGAGAATCCAAAGAAACTGGATATCAGGAAGTGTGCGTGTATTTATTTTGGCATCTTCTGTTTGCGTGTTCTTCCTGTGTGTCTGATTGGCAGAACGGTCAAAAACTTCTGGTTGGGACCTGTAAGAATGTGCTGCGTGTGTCATCTCAGAAGTGAACACACAGCATAAAAAGTTTTTTCTGATCTCCTTGCCGTGCACCTTATTATTATGTGGAAGTAATCGTTTTCTTGGAGAAACACAAGAACATTCAGAAATGTGTTGCTATTTATTTCATTTTTATTGCTATAGGTTAGCAGAATCATCAGTGGATCTTAACTTGAAATTGATGTGCTGGCGGTTGGTACCTACTCTTGATTTGGAAAAAATCGTGTCTGCCAAGTGCCTGCTGCTAGGAGCTGGTACACTGGGTTGCAGTGTTGCAAGGACCTTGATGGTAAGACCTTAGTTAATCTTTAAGATAATCTACTGTTTCTCGTAAATGCTATATGTTGGGTGTTTCTAGTTTTTGTTTTTTTTTTTTTTTTTTT
>VZSC01014919.1:66215-99994 GCA_013398225.1 Steatornis caripensis
TTTTTTTTTTTTTTTTTTGAGCAGCTGCCATGGCACGTAAGAGAAAAGTTATATTCCTCTGTATTAAAGTACACATAATACATATAATCTGATATTATAAACTGCGGGGAAGAGGTAAGATCTGTAGCCAATGGAAATAACTTGAAGTTCTGCTAATAGTAGATTAGCAGATAGTAAGAGAACCTTAGCAGAACAGTAATTTGTGTTGAATTTACTTAAAAAAAGATTGAACAAGAAATTCTGGAACAAATTATCAAGCTAATATGGTCAAACTCCCAGTGAAGCACTAGAAGTTACTGTGCTGAGACTTACTTTCAGTGAATTCACCGAATTCAATAGGGTTTTGGGGGATTACTGCTAAATGATATATTTGCACAGACCAGATTTTGTGTTCTCTTGATTCAGTGCAAGTACAAGGTTGTTGCTATGAGTAGCTTCAAAAGCTTTTGCAGCTTGATCTTCTAGAGAAATTGGACAAAACTCCTCTTCAGTTTCTGACGTTACTCAAAGTATATGGCTAAGCCCACTGTACTTATCATTATTTAAATTACTTTCTCGTTTAGGGTTGGGGAGTCAGGAAGATTACGTTTGTGGACAATGCAAAGATCTCCTACTCCAACCCAGTACGACAGCCACTGTATGAATTTGAAGACTGTCTTAGCGGTGGGAAGCCTAAGGCGCTTGCAGCAGCAGACAGGCTGCAGAAAATCTTTCCAGGAGTGGTAAGATCAGTATTTAAAACGTGTTAATGTGTTCCCTGGAAGAGAACCAGTGACTTTAAACAACTATTCCAAGTTCTAGTAATTATGCATTCTTATGAGGGGGAAAACATACTGCCCAGGTGTTACACTGGCTACTGACAAATCTGTAAGGTTTTTTTTATGTCAGGTACACCATACCTGTTAAACTTTATTGAGACAATAAATATTTGTAATAATGAAATATAATTAAGGTTCATATGAATCATCTTGTAGCTCATTGATGGTGAAGTAAGTCTTTTTCCTGTCTAGTACGTCCTAAGGAACTTCCAGTAATGGCTGATTTTAATGCTGTGCTTTCCCACTGTTCTCTTAAGTGTGAGTTTAGACACATTGGTTGGTTGTTATGGGAGCAGAAGGTCCTGAAGGCAGTAATGAATGCATTGTTGATATTTTCTATAATGTTTTACATCCAAAATTTGCAATCTTACTGAAGTTGATATTCTACATGAGGCACATACTTAATCTTCAACTGGTCGTGCTGCTGTTAGAATGAAATCACCTAATGTTCTCAAGATTGCTGCAGGTGGACATTTTGCTCTCTGAATGGTCAGTAGTGTATTACAAGTAAAAGAAACATTTTTACTTGTAAAACTGGAAGTTGGTTTTTCTGTTGGTTTTTCCCAGAATAATTTAATAGCAGCAAGTATTGATTAGAACCTTGCTTTGCATAGAAGTATAATACAGAGTATTAAGATGATGTAAGAGGACTTTGTCTGCGTTGGTTTTCTTCAAGAACTAAGCAAACTGAATCAGATCCAGAAAAGGGAAGTAGTCTGTAGCAGCCTGGAGAAGACACCAGTGTTGGCCTTTGCCCAAAGTACTCCTCTTTTGGGGGGCCTGGTGATAATAACTTACTATCAAAAGGAAGTAGTTGAGAGCGTACAAAAGACAAGAATGATTTTTTTGTGTTGTTTTAGAGGCTTTATGGTGAAAGGCCCACCAATGGCAGCTTTTATCCTCTTTGACTCCAGGGATGTGCATCGTATGAACATTATTCAGTGCAAATGCTCAAACACACCTGATTTTCAATGCTGAAAAACAGTAGACATAAACCCCTCCTCCCCCAACTTACAAATATTTGCATTTTTCTCAGTTTCATCCTTCATTTTGGGGAAGAATTGATATGGTCTGTAATTTCAGAATAGACACACTCTCAGCTTGCTCTACAATGAGTGACTTTTTTTCTATACTCGCATGGCATGTGATAGAAGTCACTCAGCTGTTCGTAGTTTTTGGTTTGGAATAGAGGCTCTTAGAATTGGTAGCTATAGTTACCAGAGCTTGGCTGGCAAATAACCGCTTCAGTGTAATAAGAATGAGTTATGTATAATTACTATGCAATTCTGTGTTTAAAATGTCACTGATTATGTTATTAGTCATAATATTATGAAGAGTTATGAACGGTGGAATATAAATCTGTTATGATGTCGATGATCAGTGTTGTGAACAAGCTTTACAGGACATCACTTCCAGACATTTTAGGTTCATTTTGTTTGAGCTGAGGATTGTTCTGTGGTTTTACTGTATTTTTATCTGTGTTGCTCCTTTTATTGTCATTATGTCTGAAATCAGTATTGGTACTAAGTAGTAGTTCAGTGAATATTTGAATATCAAACAATGATCCCCAGTATGAAAAAATGCTAGACATTTCACTTTCAAAACTTCTGATAAGTAAATCAGAAGAGACTCTGAAAGTTCCTAGATTTTTATTTAACCGTGCTGCACTATAGTGTTATTGTTACTTGGTGCTACTCATTTAGTTATAGAAATATTAAATAGTAGAACAAGTAAGAAAAGAAAGCATCTGCGCGGCATCACACAGAGCTCCAACGTTATGCTAACTAGGACTTGTCACATGATTTCCCACTTTTTAAACTTGAGAAAATGGAAACAAGAATATTAAAAAAGAATGAGCAGTTTAATTAGAAGAAATAAAAGCTGTTTGTGGAATCCTGAACAATAGAGTTTTGCGTGTAGAGATAAAGACCAAAAGTTAGTGTTACAAGTTTTCTTGTAGAAATAACCAAGAAAGCAAAAGAGCAGGCTGTTACTATGGAATCTTGAGATCGTGGTGAGACTTCAAAAAAAAAAAAAAGTTAAATATAACCTGGAGAGGAACTTCCAGTAACAAGAGGGAACTAATAACAATGCTTTAGTGAGCCTATATCAGTAAGAGTTAGGACACTTGGTGTATATATAGGGGAAAAAAACAACTTTCCTGTTCAGTAATACAATGTGCAACCCGTACTGTATGTAAGGAATTTTTCCCCTGCTGTACGCCTCAGATGTTCTGCATCTGCCACTGTTTCCTTACACGTTAGCCCATGGGTGTTACGCGTTCTCTGTTGTTCCCTGTGCCGTGCGTGGGACACATGATCACCCTTCAGTGGGGCTCGGGCCTAGTTTCATAGCTTGGTGGCACAAACGAGGAGGAAGCCATTGCACAGATCCTGTGTACCCTTATGATAGAATGTTTCTAGTGTATTTTTCAGCCAAACTCATTTCTGTAGTAGAATTTGTGGAGAAGAGGTGTTATGTTGACCATCAGTACATATACAGAAAAAGAACATGTAAGCATTAACAAGAATTAACACGACTTACCAGTAAAAACTCTGGTTCAGTTAATGCCACGCTAACAGCATGTGAGAGTGGTGAGGTTAAAGCAGCAGGCCGAGCACATGGACTAACGATAAGTCTTTAACGAGCATGTGTAAAGTCTTGATGCTTTTGGATGGTTTGGACAGTGAAGCTACTGTAGCTGGAGCTTTTTATAACCCAGCTGGTTTTGCTAGACCTCTCAAAATAGAGCTGCATCTGTTACTGCAGACTGCACTGGTAGTTGTTACCAAACCCCATGTTTATCAATATAAACATCTTGGAATAGAAAGATTAGTTGCCCTGGATTTTGAGCCTGCTCGTTTCTCTACTGCTGAAGGAGCAACCAGAGCTGTCTCTTGCTCTTTGGAAACCCACAGTCCTTTCAGGCCCATGGGAATCAAAGCAGTAATGCTGGTTCTGAAGGCATTTCTGAAAATTTGATTTTACGTTTCTGTGCAATTCACTTGCAGTCTAATTTACTTTCTTTGATTTCAGTGTGAGTAATATTTTGCACACAAAATGCGTTTTTTCCTGGTTGTCTTTGAAATACTTGTCTGCTCTATGTGAATTCTTTTTTATTTTTTTAATTTTACATCCTTTCTAGTTGGAAGAGTAACCACCTCATCATTGCAAATGAAACAAGAAGGAATGCTTTGGCAAGGAGCTTTGATTTGTTTCATTCCACTACTAAGATTATCATTAACTGTAGCTTAGAGTTTTGTAATAAAAAAGAAGGGAGGACTCGGAAATAGCAGAATTTATGGATTCACAGCCTTTCATTACAAGTAGGTAATGCACAGAGTTATTCATATAGCTGCTGTGGAATTTAACTTTATTGACTCTCTTATACATTATTTCCTGAAGTTTTCAGGCATGACGCTCCCGTGTATTCAGTATTTTATCTTCCTTTGTGCTATACTGCAGGGTGGGGTCACTTTATATAGGTATCTCCGGTAGAACAATTCGATGATGGCAGCATCACACTTCTTAATTTTCTGTGTACCTACCCATGGCACACTTCTGTTCAGGTTTAATATGTTGAGCACGCGTATCTTCTAAGTGATCTGAGCCATGGTTTAACAAAAAGTTCAGAAAGTTAAGAGATGTAAATAAAATGAAAGGGAAGGTTACAGTAGCACTAAAAATTGCAATATTTTGATGTCTTTGCTTTAAAAAAACAAAACTAAACAAAAGCAGTGTGGAGCCTCAAGCACAGCTTTAGTTGGCTATCAGTGAAATTGTTGGAGAGTGCATTATCTCTTATAATTTTGTACATGTCAACATACGGTCCTTTCTTTTAAAAAAATTCATAATTCTAGTACCTTATGGAATGGAACTTAATATTATTGTGTTTTGGATCATTTGGAGGTATTTGTATATTTGTGTATATTTCATTATTGTGTGTATATTTCGTTAAGTGTGAAGGTTCTGGTCTTAAAATCTAAGCCTTTTTGTGAGAGGTCAAGTAAAATTCCTTTTGTCATGTAGAGACTCCCTGTAGTATCTCCCTGTGCAGCTAGTCTTCATCTTACTTGTTTACTTGTTCATTTTGGTTTTTTGAGTAAAAATTGACCTAAGTCACCAACAGTGTCAGTTATACTTAGCTAATAAATCAGCAGTTGCATCCAGTACAGGGGCTTGATGAGTTGTCCCTAAATATATTACTCCTGTGCAACATGGATTAAGTTTTTGGAGGAGATAATAACAGTGAAGGTAAAACCTCCTCCAGTAATTATGCAGTGTCTGAGCTGGTAGGTGCAGAACCCGGGCTGTCCTCACTGGGACACAGTGGAGCTGCCCTGTTAACAGCATACTAGATCACTGTGGGCTCTGTGTTTTTCCTCTTGGAGGTGGGGAAGAAGGGAAAAAAGAAAAGGTGCATCCTTTGGTGGATGCAGGTATTACCCAAATTCATTTCCCTGAGCTGCTATATGTCTCTCTCTCTTTCTTTTTATCTTCCGGGATATTTATGTTGCATAGAATATATACTTCACCCCTGCGGTTATTAGGCTCACCTGGATTTGAGGTGTGCATGTAATTGGTCTATACAGAAGCACGTTCCACCAGCGTTCATTTCCTCTCTTCCCATGTAGTTTTATGTTTGGTCCTTGTAGCTTTTAAATTTTGGCTTTTAAATTGTTAGTTGGTTACAGCAGTGACAAGCAAGGAGACTTTGGCAAGGCCTGTGCTTCTGTAACGTATATGAAGGATCCATTATTCTCTTATGGCAGATGGCTGGCAGATTGTGTTAACGTATTTCCAAATGAGTGAGTTAATTGTTTGCGTTGTATGTGCTTATTTGACTCTTCAGCTATTTTCTGCTCAATATGCCTTGCCCAAATACGGAGTTGGAAGAGGCATATGTTTCTGCAGTAAGAAGAGGTTTAGGCTCTTTGAGCATCTGCATAGTGCAGGCCTCCAGACATCCAAGCGCTGGAGTAACAAGTCTCAGAAGTGATTTTCTTCTATATCCAGTTCACATATGGCTGGTCGAATTACATGAAAATCATTCAAGGCTATTGTTCTTCTCATAAAGAATTCAAAACAAAGAGGAGAATGTGTGATACTTCCCATCTGTCTTACTGTAATTGAGTCAATATTCAGTCTCAGAAATAGAAACTGCATCCCGTTAACATTGTGTGTGAATGGGCTACGAAGATGATCCAGGACAAAGATTTTATCTAGGGTTAACGTGACCATAATCATGTAAGATCTGTCTGCTTGCTTTTCTAGTGATGCTTGATGCCTCTGGGAGTAGGAGCAGTTGGGCTATCTTCTTGTAGTGATTTGCCAGGCCTAATAAGACCTTCGGAGAGACTGGGCTTGTTATTTCAGGCACAGAGCCACCTGAACATGGTGGTTGGTCTGCTCGCATGACCCAAACTAGTACATTTGCCTTGAGCTGCTCTGTTCTGCATAAATACAGCAGCTGAGACTGCCATTCCCTCAGAAACTTTAGCACTTGGTTTTAGTGCATCTCACTGATGTACAGAGACATGTAAAGACAAAGTTGCCATTCTGCCAAACAGTGATTGAATTTGTACTCTACAGTTTTGTATTGAACTTTATAGTAATTCCATTCAGTCACAAGATTATCCTATTTAATATGTTGTTTTCTGACTGTCTCCATCTAGAGTTCGGAAGGCTATAACATGAGCATCCCCATGCCAGGCCACCCAGTGAATTTTTCTGAAGTAACAATGGCACAGGCTCGGAAGGATGTGGCTAAGCTTGAAGAGCTTATTGATGCTCATGATGTTGTTTTCCTACTAATGGACACTAGAGAGAGTCGATGGCTTCCTGCGGTCATTGCAGCCAGCAAGAGGAAGGTATTGTACCATACCTTGCTAATATCCTTGTCTCGCTGTATTTGAGCTCGTGCATGTCCACCAGCTGTGTATACCTTGAAGAACTTCACGGGAAATCGTAATATTTGACTAATCCTTTGGGATTGTGCTGAAATTTTTTGTTGTTTTTTGTAGCCTCAAAGATTCTGTGTAAGACACAAAGGGAATGTTGAAAAGAGGATGTAGAAACTTGTATCGCAGAATGATACAGTTTGAAAGAGACCTCTGGAGGTGATCTAGTCCATCTCCATGTTCAGAGTAGGACCAACTTATAGCATGTTGCTCAGGGTCTTGTCTAGTCAATATCTTTTGAGCATTTCCAAGGGTACATATTTCATAGTAATACTAAGAGAAGTAATTTTGTAGTAAGAAAATCACAGTAAGGAAGACTCAAGACATTAGTCATGATTGACTGATAGGGGATGTGAATTGTAGAAACTTGTCTGAAATCACATGTTCAAAATATATCTCAAAAGTGAAAAATTAGAAAGTGAATTCTGAACTTAAAAAGTATGCTTGCACTTTCTTGGTCAAAAGTTAATCTTGGGTTTTTCTCATTGGAAAATGTAGTGTTGTGCTGAGTCAATGCATCCAAACTCTGCCCATGACGCTTACTCGGGTAGTGTTGAATGCTTCAGCTATTTGAATGGCTTAAAAGTAATATCCCCATGTTACAGGCAAAGAAAAACAAAGGGAGAGGGCTACAGTACATGAAATAAAGATTCTGAATTCTTATATTAAAAAAAAAAGGTATCTGAAGCTTTGTAGATTACACTCTGTGTACGAACTCAGTGAGACTGTATGCTTAAACGCTTATGTAGACAAAATGTTAAAACATCTGTTGTGGTCAGTATACGGATCTGGTCAGATGTACCAGACTGAGAAATAAAATAAGGTTAACAAATTTTTTCCAGGAGAGTCACAAAAGCATATGGGGAGAAGATTTTGAGCCATTTGTTCCTGTTCTACAAATCTTACCGAGGATTAGATGTGACCGACAGAGCCTTTACTTTTGTGTGAATTTTATTCTTGAAGACAATGTAGCATCCAAACTTGTCCTGGGAAAGAATATTCTAAATCACACAGGATTCTAGAAACAGCATCTTTCTCCAAATTAATGCGGTGTTGAAAATACGATTTTGCTGAAGAATCCAACTAAATTATCCTGAACGCTTACTTCCCGTGCTATCGTGATGTAGCCTTTCGTAAAACAGTCTCAAGTAATCTTGGTATTTCTTAATTTAAGAATTGTGAAGTTTCGTGTTTTCTCCATAGCACAAAATCAGAAAATGCAAGTATTAAGCTTTTAATGATGATGAATATTGACTCATATTGATCATTCAATATGAGTCATTGACTCATTGATCATCAATGATGATGAAACTCACAAGCTTACTGGTTAAGACTGCTAATTCTTGGCAGCTTCCCTCAAAGTCCCTCCTTTAATAATTCCTGGCTATAAGAATGAAAGATGACTGTACTAGAATTTCTATCTAAAATATCTGCATATGAAGGAGTACAGTATCTTCCTTTATATTTTACTGGCTACAGTCATTTATATAGTTGTTTTTGCTTTTTGCTATATCTAAATCATTGCCTGTAAGTTTAGTAAAATCTACTAGCGTAAGTATTTGGTTTATGATATTTCAGCCAATGTATATGGCTGCAGATTAGTGTAAGCACTTGTCACAAACTGAAGAGAAAGGGGAAGATGATGACAGTGTAATTGTGTGCCGCAGCTGCTTGTGCTCCCCGTGTGACTAAACAGATGCATATGAAGACCATAAGTAATCATTAATTGCTTTCCTCACTGAGCAGAAATTGAACTGAACAGACTTGCGTTTCACTGCTTTGTCACATAGGAATGTCTAATGAGTTATATTTCAGACCACAGTGAACAGAGAAGGCTACATACAGAATTTCAAATGACATGAAAACCTGTTATTGATAGCCACTGTTGTGCTTAAATGGCACTTGGAATATTTTAGCACTCAGGGAATATGAATATAAAGAATATGCAGCAAACTTGAAAATAAATTCTGGGCTGGAACCAAAAATAAGTTTTCCCAATAACGATACTAATCATTGTATAAATATTGGGCCAAGTTGGCGTTCGTGGATGCTAATTCATAGCAGTGCTTAGCAGCTTCAGTAACTTTAGTGTGACATAGAATGTAGCTGGTGTGAACCTACCGTCAGATGTAAACTAGCACATTTATGGAGTTTCTGTTCCTTTTTTTTTTCTTTTTTGTCGGCAAGTGTGGGTAGGTTTGTGTAACAGTTGGAGGGAGTCGCTAGTTTGTATTGAATGTCCCTGAAAGATGCAGAAAAGGTAATGGTTTGTGGATTTCTGAAACAGACTTTTGGTTTGGTTTTGGTTTTTTCTGAATGCTTGACAACTGGAATTTTGGACTTCTCAGAGAATCTGTTTTTTGTGGCCGGGGTGATAGATATGCAGTTAGTAAGTTGTTCGTCTATCTACAGCATGCGGGGGTGTTTTTGAACTCTACAGTGAATAAAACCTTGAGGCCTTTTTTCCCCCTCCCATTTTGGCTCACTTAAAATCTTTTGTTCTCTCATTATTGTTCACAGTTGGTCATCAATGCTGCATTGGGATTTGACACATTTGTTGTTATGAGACATGGACTAAAGAAACCAAAACAGCAAGAATCTGGTGATTCATGTTTCGGCAATGCGTCTGGTTCTTCTGATCTTTTGGGATCATCACTCTTTTCAAATATCCCTGGCTATAAACTGGGTTGCTACTTCTGCAATGATGTTGTGGCACCAGGGGATGTGAGTAGAACCTTATGCAAATAGCAATTATATGTCTCTTTTGTTGTGGCTTGAATTTTTATTTCCTTTCAATGGTATTTCGTAAAGGGATTTGTTTTATGATGCTGTACACAGGATTAAGAAATAGCTCATCTTTTATTTGGAACATCAAAGAACTTAATTGCAGAGGACTAAAGATGTTTTGTGTAGTGGGGCAGCTAGTTACTTTTAAGTTACTTTTATCTTTCTTTTAGAATTCTCTATCTTTGTAGTCCACCAGGGATCGGACATTGGATCAGCAGTGCACAGTCAGTCGACCTGGATTAGCCATGATAGCCGGAGCTCTTGCAGTGGAATTAATGGTTTCTGTTTTACAGCATCCAGAAGGGTGAGTCATTGGATTGGTGTTCAAAAGGTGTTCTCTGAGAAATAAGATTGATTTAATATAATCTTCTGGGAGAGGGAGGAGGAAGTACATATTAAATAGGACAATTTTTAAAGTGTATCTTGCCTGTAAATTAATGTAATGTATAGGTCATTCTACTATATTACTGTAATTTAGTAGTGTTTGAGAGAACTGATTCATCAAATCTTAAGTTTTTATCTTGGAAATTGGAGTTTTCTCTCTTCCTGAGTTTAAAAGTGGAAAAGTACTGAGAATATTTCGAAAGAAGAAAGGACTCCTGTTAGTGGATCTTGGCATTCCTTTGCTCAGGAGAGTGTTTGAATGTAATGAGGAGCTACTTTTGTCACCTGAAGAGAGCTTCAAGATAAAGCCAAGTATTGCAAAATCTTAATTAAAACTAAGTGGGTTTAGTACAGAAATTACTCTGGAATTCTGTAACCTGAAATTTAGGTTTGTTTTCTGTCTTTAAAAGCTGTGAAAGAAAAAAGTGAGTTAGGAGTGGAACATGAATGTGTTACAAGTCTCTGAGACTGATTCTGAAAAAGGGTTTTGTATTCCCATGCTGAATCTACGTTACTATGAAACAGATTTTCCAGATAGATTCCTTTCCAGATTCTAAACTGTCAGTTGCAACAAAATGTCTTGAAGCTCACTGGAAATTTTGACCGTTCAGTATGTTGTCTTGTTCTAATTTTCCTTCTTGGATTTTTGGTAGTGGTTATGCTGTGGCCAGCAGTAGTGATGATAGAATGAATGAACCACCTACTTCCCTTGGACTTGTTCCTCATCAGGTAAATAATTTGTGAGTAAATGCATTTGTTTAAAAGCCGGGAACTGATATAAGGCAAGCACCACAGGCTTTGCCTCCATAACAAAAACATGCTCGATATTGATTCCATTCCCCTAAGGACTGACTCCCTATGTGTGTTTACCAAAAAAAAAAAAAAGCCAAATCCATCGCACAAGCCAAGGTAGTTGTGTTCCTGACATTGTGTCTGACCTACTTGTGGACGCGCAATTCCTGCTGACTACTTAGCAGGAATTTATTTGGAGCGGACAGTGTGTAAATAAGGTAAGCTCTGACTTTTCTGTTCCCCATCAGAGCTTACAATGTGAACGTTTCAAAGTTACTTTTATGCACTTCCAAAATCGCATCTGAGCTTGAAAAAAAAAATTCAAATCCAGCCAAATCACAATTACTATAATTCTCCAAAAGATTCATGTATTTCCGGTGCAATACAGTAGTCTTTATTCTTCTACTCAACTCAAACTCTAGTTACAAGTGTGTTAAGGGTACCATTTTCAGACTGTTGGATAGACTTGTCTTTGTGATGGTCCTTCAAAAAACCTCCTGCTGATCTTATCCCCATAATTGTAGAAACATAGAATCATTTAGGTTGGAAAGACTGTCGAGTCCAACTGTTAGAACCTAACACTGCCAAGTCCACCATGAAACCACGTCCCTAAACACCACGTCTACATGTCTTTTAAATACCTTCGGGGTGGTAACTCAGCTACTTCCCTGGGCAGCCTGTCCCAGTGCTTGATAACCCTTTCAGTGAAGAAATTTTTCCAATCTAAATAATATAATAAATAAATATATAAATATATCCGATCTAAACCTCCCCTGGTGCAACTTTAGGCTGTTTCCTGTTGTTCTATCACTTGTTGCTTGGAAGAAGAGACCAACGCCTGCCTTGCTACACACTCCTTGGCATTAAAAGTATTCCATGCCTCTTTCTTTCTGTGCCTCTCTCCTGCTTATCTGAGTGACTCTGGATGGCTCTGTTATACAAATAAATAATTTATTTGTTTGAGTGGTATTTTTAGATTCTATTGGGGTATGTATTTTTTGTGCTAAGAATGAATCTTGATTCAGAAAAAGATAAAGCTACTAGTTTTTCTTTGCAACATTCAGGTAAGCACAGGGTCTGGTCTATATAAAATTAGTCTAATTTGGTTTAAAATGTTATGTAGTAGCCAGTGTTATGCTGTGGGATCCCTCTAGATTGTCCCTGGGTGTTCTCTCTCCAGTAATTCTGGAATCTCCCCAGTTCTCTCTCAGGAGTCTATCTTGAATACCCCTCTAGTTTTTATGCTTGTTACTGTGCACGCTGTCAAATATGGATTTTAATTGGAAAACTTTTCATTGAATTATGACTTCTGTCAACGCTGTATCTCTTTTCACCTTTACATTTAGTGATTATCATCAGTATCTTCCATTTTAGACATCCTAACATAAATACAACTTCAGGTAGAAAATGCAAATAGACGGGTTTTTTTAAAACGTTGTGACGTCTAATCCTTTTCCAAACTCAGTGAGTGCAATATTTCTCCAGGGGTCTAGAATTAACTGTTACTTTCTAGTGTGGTTTTTCGTGTTGTTCTTTGTTCGTTTGGAATGTGACAGTCCTCTTCGTTAAAAAGTTATTCCTTTGTGGATAATAAATGTTGCGCATTCATAGTCTCAGTCTGTCATAAAGGAACTGAATTTATTTCCGTGAAGTGTTATGGAGTTCCTAGGATAACAGAAATACAAAGCAATGTGGTGTCAGAAAGACCTGATGTTGTTGTTTTCCTTTCTTTTCCTGGGTGTCAGTTTTGTTTAAAAACGACTGTATTTCTGTATTCTAGCATGTATGGCTTGTGTTTCTGCAAAAATACCTTAGTGTTAATACTGTTTAAATTGCTGTTGGCTTCTGACGTTTATGGCATTCTGACTGCCTTACGTGTGCATATTGAAAGTATTTTCCGTAATGTAAGTCACTATTAATTGAAGCATTATTATTTGTATTGCAGAGCTACTTAAATTCTGTTCTTAGTGACGTCTCTTCATTGCGGCAGACCTTTTTTACTCTGTGGTTTTACAGGTGATCAGTACTCCAGAGAGTTCATAGTCTAAATGATCAGCCCCTGCTCCAAAGTGTTTTCAGTACTATCTGTCTCTTGTAACTAGAAATAATGGTCTGGAATCTTTAAAATTACAGATCAGTAGTATCATATTAACAACATAGTTTAGAAGTGCATGACAGTTAAGTTATCGGATTATATATTACAGAGATGGGAATCAAAAATGTGTTTAACTGGTTATACCATGACTTTTTATTTTTGATTGAACTTTGCAATCGGAAAAGTCACACTCCAGGTGGTGCTGTGGCTCTATTTATGTTTAAGTAGTGTTGCGTTTGGATAGTTGTGCGGTTATTTGTGTATAGAAAAACAGTAAAAGATACTGAGTATAAGTTTACTACAGGTGTTATTGAGGATCACTGTGTTAAAACAATATTACGCTAGTTATAGCTGGTTTTGTCTTCTTATTGAATGTATGTGTCTAGTTCACGTGGAATTTTGGAGATATTTTTTGTAATTATAAAATATGTTGTAATTTTTTTCATCTTCCAGATCCGTGGATTTTTATCAAGATTTGATAATGTTCTTCCAGTCAGTCTGGCATTTGATAAGTGCACAGCCTGTTCAACCAAAGTAAGTCTGAGTTTGTACTTCATTTATATGTACTGAACGGTCTTGCTGTAGGTCAGTCTTGGTGTGCATTTGACATTTTCTCTTACTTCCTTAGGGCTTGGAATCTGTGTTCTAACTTCAGCTAAAGTTCTTTTGCCCTCATACGCTTCTTTTTCAGCCGTTTTCCGAAGTTCTTTGACATCACCTGTTAGCATGCCATCTCTACGTAAACATTCTTGTCGTAGCTAAAGAAACCAAGCAGAGATTAGGGCCAACACATTTCTGAAAAGTTTACCACATAAATGCCGTGAATATCTTTTTAGATTTGTAGAAAGGAATAAAATTGGTATTGTTTTTAGTTGTTTAAGAAATCATTTCTGATGTCCGATGAATAAATATTATCTTTTTAGCTTTCTTGAACTTAGTATCTTTACAAATATGTTGTCTAAATTCCTGTTTTATGATACAAACGAAATATATAAAGAACACTTAAGGAAAAAAAATTGCTTCCATAACATTTCTTTATTGAAAAGACTGCTTCATTTTGACGCTAGTGTTGACAGTCCTGAGTCACCTAATGGATTCACAGCTGTTGCTTGGATCTGAGCTGTGTCTTGCCAGAACACTAGGGCAGCCCACTAATGTGTCTGTGTGAGGCCTCCTCTTCAGTCTTGGATTGTTTTCCTGTACTGTGGCCTTGAAAAGTTTTTTCTGGCAAGTGTTCTATGGCCATGGAGTGCAAGTTCAAGAAGTTTTGACTGGGATATCTCAATATGAAGATTCAGAGGTTTTGACTCATGATTTGGACTGCTTGGGAGTGCCATTAATTTAGTTCACTTTAAGGTACCTTGAGACTTACTGCAAGAAGTTCTTTCCATTCTTCTCACTGCACTTGTCCTTCTTTCAAACAGCTATCAAAAACTTCAGGGCGCTGTCATTTTTTTGAGGACTTGTACAATTTCTTCTTCTACAGTATTCCTGCTATTTCTCTAGGTTATCTGGGCACATCTGACAAGTTTTGAGGGACTGTTAATGTCCATTTTCTCCTCAAAAGTTGAGGCACTAAACTTAACTGCTGTTATTTTTAGAACATGTAGGTACCCTCTTGAATAGCTGAAAGCCCAGCAGTAGCTAAAAGTGATTATTTTCTCATCTTTTCTAGAACTATGTTTTGCAGAAATGCTGTATATTATCTGAAGTCATTTGGTTCAGAAAAATGCTTACATGTAAGAAAAAAAAGGAAAAACTTTATGATGGTGGAGCCTGAGCATTTAAACTATTAGAATAAGCTTTTTCTTTTTTTCTTTTTATCTCCAATCTAAGACATATTGATATATAAAGACAATGAAAACATACATCAATGTTGATAACTGCATTTATCAATTATTTGTTAGCAAATCATTTTCTCTTGGAGGTCATTTCGAGAGAGCCCTGTTTTACATGAACAGACTTGATGATTTAATAAAAACTGACTTGGATTTTAGCAGCTGTGCTATTCCCAGAGAGATCACTTTTCATGTGGTTTGGGTATTAAATTGCTTCTGTGCTGAAAAGGTTGCTTCATTGGCCCACGTATTTCCTACAGTAGAAACACAGCGTTTGTTTACTTTGCTAACTTTCTGTTTATTAGCATAGGAGTATGTCACCCTGTATTATCTGGAAATCTGATGCTAATGCTTTGAAAGGACAAATCCTATTACAATTTAATTGTACTCTGTATGTTGGTTTGGGTTTTTTTTTAATGCAGCGATTTAGCATAATTTCATCCTGATCTATGTCAGATTTGCTGTAGTTACAAACTTTTAGCACACGAGAGAAGTGGCTTTTCTGATATAATTGAAATTGCCGGTACCTTATTGATTTTCTTATAGCTACATTCTCTTTCTTCAGCTTTTGTCACTCTGTAACTCTTAAAACATGAAAATAATGAATTAGGAATTAAAAAAAATTAAAAATTCCAGCATGTTCTTAAGCCATCCAGTACAGCTGGATGACTTGGGAGAAGCTGCTAATGATCTGCATGTTTAGAGATTAGATTCCATTTCGTTTTGACTCACAGTCATGACTTCATTTCTCTGTTTGTGAAGCCGAAGAGCCCAGACGTCCAAGCAGCCAGCTATTCCTTACCCAGAATTGTCCTAAACAGGCTGCATGCCAGAGAAGCTTCCCGCAGGCAATTGTTCAGGAATGTTGGGATGGTCACAGCAGGAAACCAATCTATTTTTATTCTGGGCCAAATTTTCCTTGTATAATTTCCCTCTCTGTCCTATTCTGGTTCTGCATAAGCATGTGCTAGAATGGAAAGTATCCTCTTCCAGAGCTAATGGCATTGCACTGCCAGTTGAATAGTAGGTCTGAGGAGAAGCGTAAGCTCTTCTGATGCACTTCCTCTTCCATGTCAAACGTGTTCTGTTACTGAGAAGGGAGAGTCCAGACTTCTTTAGTATAGTTAGTTATTTGTAATAACGGCTTTACTGACAGAATGAGAATGTTAAGCTTATTACTGTGCTAATTGAGCTGCATGTTTACCCTGTTGGGAGCAAAATGAGGATATTTTCTCGTAATATTGTGGTGAGAAGCATTACAGTCCCGTAGAAGAGTAGGATAATCCTGATCCCATACTACCCGATCCTTGCAGGCAGCTGGCTGAAGCTGTGGAATGTGAATGTTGAAGTATATATCTTTCTTAATGCAAAGCTGCCAGTGTTTATGTTTTAATGACGGTAATGAAAATTTTCCTGTTATTGCTCCTCTCTTCCTTCTGTGTCATGAAATGAACCAGGAGACCTCATAGATTCAACGTTTAATGTCAGAAAAGATTATTGCTGCTAACCAAGTTGGATATACCGATGTCCCCTCTGTTTTTACGTGTAGCTTACAGATCTTCTTGCCTCCAGAGTTCGGGTTCATCATCCGTGTTCTAGAAAGCTAGCTTGTTTTCCTTAAAGATGTTTCTTTCCTTCCCCTACTAAAATTGTTCTGCTATGTAATTATCTCCACTATCAAATTGAAAAAGAAAAACAAACACCAGAATAAATATCTCTACTAATTTTCAAGTTCTTTCACAGCTTTATTTAATGTGCTGAAAAATTCATCTGCGTAAGTCGTAAGTTTTTTAACCACTGAGCAATTTTACCGACTTACCTTTAAATGTTTTTTAATTTCATTGCATTTTGTGAAGAGGTAGACACCAGCATCCAGGATGGTATTCTGTGCACAGTGTTACAATTTCTGTTTTCAGTCAAGATATTTCCCTACCCTTGCAGATGTTTTCCCTTTTTCACATCCCAGGAATACATTAAACACTTTCACTGTGACATTTACTAAGTGCCTGAGTTGCGCAAGTTATTTATGAGTGTTTCAGTCTTAAAATCTATCGTCATGTAGACATAACAATGCTTTTACTGTTCTCATCTACTAACTGCTTGGCATGCATTTTTACTTTAAATGGTCCTGATCGGTTATGGTGCTAACCTGCACTATTCAGTAACTTCCTGGTTTTTTTCAGTTGAAATAATATTAATTTTGATTCCAGCAAGGCCCTTTGTATTTCCCCTAGCTGCACTGAGAAAAGACTTTCATATTTGCTTTCTCCTAGTGGTATCATATTGTAAGATCTGTCAGTGAAATTGTCTTAAATCTTCTTATATTATACACTTCTCAATTCAAGTACTGCGTTGGTGTTAAGTAGAGATGTGTAAGTATTGGGGGCAAAAAAGCATTGGTCTTTGCTGTTCTAAAAAAAGTTAACTCTCGCATAACCTGCAGCAGTGATGGAGAAAATGGGGAGAAATGTTTGTCCTTCAGGAGCGAACACTGCAAAATTTTGTCAGAAAGTTTTTAAGAAGAGTGATGTCTGTACCTGTGCTGTCGTGGTTTAACCCCAGCCGGCAACTAAGCACCACGCGGCTGCTCGCTCGCTCCCCCTCCAGTGGGGTGAGGAAGATAATCAGAAGGGTAAAAGTGAGATTAGACATTAGTGGGTTGAGTTAAAGACAGTTTAATTATAAAGCAAAAGCCACGTGTGCAAGCAAAGTAAACCAAGGAATTCATTCCCTGCTTCCCATCGGCAGGCAGGTGTTTGGCCATCTCGAGGGAAGCAGGGCTCCATCATGCGTAACGGTTACTTGGGAATACGAACGCCATCACTCCGAATGTCCCACCTTCCTCCTCCTTTCTCTGGCTCTTATTGCTGAGCATGATGGCAGATGGTGTGGGATATTCCTTTGGTCAGTTGGGGTGGGCTGAGAAGCAGAAAAGGCCTTGACTCTGCGTAGGCGCTGCTCAGCAGTAACGAAAACACCCCTGTGTTATCAACGCTGTTTTCAGCACCAATCCAAAACATAGCCTGGTGCTAGCTACTATGAAGAAAATTAACTCTATCCCAGCCAAAATCAGCACAGCTGTAACATTAAGTCTATGTAACTCGGTCCATTTATAACTCATTTCCTGAATTTACGTATGTTAACATTTGACACTTCTATGTACCGTGCAGCCTCTGTATTAATATTGGATAGATTTCGTTCAGACTTAAAGAATGCATCATTAACATACCTAGGCATATTTTCACCACGCTGAGTTAAATGTAATACTCTTCTTACTCTTAAGGTAGCATACAAAATTGCTTTATGATGAGAGACTTACAGAAATGTATGACTTTTGTTTCTCCTCTTCGAAAAAATGTCATTTTAACTGGGGGAAGCAGGAGGCAGGATTATCTTGCCCACAACTTTTGAAGTCTCAGGTAGTCTTTACCTCTCTGGATATAAATTTTAAATTCAGAGAGAGAATGGAAATAATATATATTTTAAAATTAGTCACAGTGAGGATGGGTTTACTGCTGGTTGCCTGAAAGATGCACGCTCTTGAAAATAATGCCTGGTCTTACTATTTCAAAAATGCTGAGTTTTTATTATAAAGTCAACAAAATATAATCCAGGTTATCCCGAGTAGAAGGATACTAACAGAAGGAAGCTGTGATGTGTCTTAAGAATGCCACATCACAGACTAAGAAATGACGACCCTGGTAATGTGAGCATTATGATGAAATTTTATTCCCTTAGAGGAGGGCAAATGTGATGGAGAACGCCAGAAATCTTAAAAGTAACATTAAACATCACCCTATTCTGTGAACAGAGAAGAGGGTGTGGAATCCGCGGTGTGAGCAGTTTTGTGCGTGGGGAGGTGTCTGCACAGGCAGGATGGATGATAATTGGAAAATGGAATTAAACAAACAACAACACTGAAATCTAATTAGGTGGGAGAGAGCGCGTTATCTCTGTCCTGGATCTGAAAAAAAATACATGGTGATAGCGAAGTATGTGTAGTTCAGTGGAGATGTTAGGTCTTGTTACTCCTCGCTTAGTCCATCACGATGACTGGAAACTTCATAGCTGATCCTGTGGGAGGGCAGTAGTGCCAAATCAGCTGCCCCGCACGTAACAGCTCCGCAGTAAAGGTTGTAAACGGAAGCAACGCCGGGAAAGATGGAACACGTTTGTATTCAATCTTAAATCATACCATTTATCAAAGCTGGGAAGGCAGGTTGACATCGCCCCGTGTTAGCACTGTTACGGCTAGACTGTAAGGGTTAGGAATGATGGAAGTTGCGCACTGGTTATTCAGAGTTGTGGGATGCAGGTTTATTGACAGGCGGTAGGGAACGTAGATGGTTGGCACCCAACAGCCTCCCAAAGGCAACATGAGAGAGGATTTTAAAAAAGGAACAAAACGTGATGCTTTATCCTGGACTGAAGAGAAGTAAGGTTGTTTAAAATATCAGTGAGATCACAAGAAGGGTAGTTCAAAACTTTAACCGATACTGCTGCTGGCGGTGTTTACTTGTCCCCCTCTCCGCTCCCCCAAACACGATGGTGCTGGAAATCTTTAATGAGCAATTTCTCTTAGCGCAGTTTCTCTCAGCTGTTCTGTTGTGTATCCATTTCAACTGTTAATATATCTGTGCAATCGCTTCTTAATCGATTTATTGTTTTGTGTTTTCATTTATTTTTTTGTTTCTTTATTTAGTTTATTTATTTTTATTTATTGTTTTGTATCTTCAAGTAGGATAAATGTAGTGACAATAGAAGAATTCAGGAGACTGGCTTGGGGTTGGTTTTTTTTGTTTTGACTAGCCATTCTCTGTTGTAATTTAGTTGGAGTTAGAGCAGGGAGTAATTTTTTGCAGTGGTTACTTGGAACTTCTCTTAAGGAGAAGACACTAGCGTGCTTGTCTACAACAAATCACTAAGACATTTTTCCATTTTAGTTTATGTTGTTAATATATTTATCTGTGCTAAGAATTGACATGGTTTGTAAAAAGGTAAAGATCAGTTTGTCTTGTGAGTCTAAACCACCCACCCAAATATTTTCGCATGGGTGAGGGTTTGTTTTGCGTTCAGGGCTCTGAGAGGAGGATGCATTTTCAAAACTTCTGACTTCAGGATAAGTAAATCGTGGCTTCTCAGAAGCTAGCAGCTGTATGTGCAGCGTCAAAGTGTTTGTTTTGAGTGTGGGTGTTTGCAACTGTATTTACATTTTGAAGACTGGAGGTTTGTGCCTTTCATGTTTTGCTGAGCAAAACCAGCTTTTATTACCCAGCCCCCTATCCTAAGATAATTGTCTTTAGCCGATCCGTTTGTCTTCATCACGTAAAACGGCTTCTTCCTGGATGGCAGATGCAACCACTAGATACCTTGGGGAGTTTAAATACAACTTGGCATAGAAAAATGTATTTAAATAACAAAGTAAAACAACTTTCCTCCCCGGATCGTTGTGGTCTCGTCTGCATGGCACAAGGGAGCAGACAGCTGAGGTTTGCTGCACAGTGCCTTTAGGAGCCATTCTTCAGTACTGTGTTCTTCGCAGGGGAAGTTTTGAACTACGCTGATGAAATGGTTAAGAAGGTTTCTTGACAGGGAGGGAGAAAGAGGAAGGGTGAAAAAAAGAACAGAGAACGTAGACCTCTCTGAAACTTGTTTTATTCCCTCTTGCTTTTGCTCCAAAAAATCAGCAGTTTTGTTGTTAGTCCTTTTTAGTTTCAGAATAGTAAAGTTGCTGGTTTACAAATCCCTTTTTAGTAATAAGTAACACACTTTCGCCCTTCAGAGAAGAAAACAAATGTTTTTGTTACTCCGTGTTTCTTTTATTTGGTGAATTTAAGTGTTTCCTGATGCTTAAGTGAAATAGCATGTCAGTTTATGCTGAGGTGGCAGCGTACCATGTTAGATAGTAGAATCAAAGCTATGTTGCAGAGAATCCTAGAATTTGGTCCAGGAAGCAACTCGTGTGACTGACCGGTCCATGGTGTTGGCTAGTTTACTTGTCTACGAGTTAAATACCGTTAAAAGAAGGAAAAATATGTTTCAGTGATCTTAAATGGACGTAGGATGTTACTGTGAGCAGTGGTAAGTGGGAGAGGGAATGTTTGTGAAGCTCATCTGCAATAGAAATCTGCATTATCTGAACTAAAAGAAAAAACAAAGTGAAGTCTTTAAGTGAAAATACTACGCTCATAATATAGTTTGTGCACCATGAATAAGATTAATTTTCCTATTTTTAGGTTTAACTAACTTTAAAATACTGTTTTTAAGGGGAAGGAACCTGCCATTGTTAAAAACAATTGTTTCCTATTTCTGGCGGGTTGTATTTCTGTTGTGTTTAAATTAAATTCTATGCGTCTTAGAATTTGGGGGTTTTTTCTTTTGTTATTTTCAGTATTTCTTCTTCCTCCCATTCAATTACGTTTTAACTACAGTGAGTACAAAGTAAGGACTATCAGTCCGTAGGAAAGACCCAGCACCAGCGTGGTTTTGTGGTATTGATGTGTTCGATATCTAACTGTGTCTAGAATACTATTTTAAATTATTTGTTCCCATGGCAACTTTATGCTGTCTTGTCATGTCTCTGGGAAGCTGTTGTAGAATTCCTTTTGTGTCAGAAAGACCAAAATGGAACTAAAATACTTTGACTTAAAATATATACTTGCTGACAGACTCTCATCTAAGAACTGCAAAAACAAAGCTGGAGAGTACCAAACTGGCTTAGGAACGTGCGATGGTGTTCGTCCTACCAATGCTGAGTGTAGAAACGGTTCAAACCTAATTCGGTAGGTTTCTGCCTGGAACTCAAAAGGTCAAACGTTCATTTTGCTCAATATGAGTCATTTGTAATTGTTCTTTTGACTTACATAAGGTTTTGGCATGTGTGCAACCTAATGCCTTCTAGTCCTGTATTTATTTTTTGGTATTCTAAGGATTCAGTGCATATTCATCAAAGAAAATATAGCCACAGTATGCTTCGTGTCCTAGATTTTTTTTTTATTTATAAGCTGAGGAATCCCTTTAAAAAAAAAAAAAAGAACCCAAACCAAAAAAAACCCCCAAACCTCACATGCTCCTGTCTGGAACATACACAGTTCTTTAATATTAGTGATTATTTAAAAAATCATTCGATATGTTGACACGTTTAGTGCACTAAGTGAAGACAAAATACTTTTTTGTATCAGTTATGTGCAAAGAGTGCTAATTGTAAATTGTTAGAGTGTGTATAAGAAAAACTGAACTAATTTGAAAAATTGGCAGGTTACATACAGCTTCAAGTCTAATTCACATGAATGAAAATTTTCCCTGCATGCAAGGTTGTTGTACAAATCCCGCTTTTACATTGACAATTTTGATAGACAGGTATTTCAGAATTACACAGTGCAGCACTGTGTGCGTGGCCATAATTCTACCTCTAGATAGTAAAAAGTAATGCCAACATGCAGCAGTGAAAGAATGGAAATGCATCCATGTTTCTTTCTTCTATCATCAGATCTTGTAACAGTTGTCTCATGGAACTGAGTGATGATGTGAGAGTATGAGTATTTTTTTGCCTCCTAATCTTTATGCAAGTAGAACTTGCTGTATTATAATCTCATATTTAAATTATGCTAAAATGTTAGATTGTAATATTTAAATTATGCATAGTTTACTTCAATTATTTTTATTCTCATGAGATTAAAGGGATGGGTGCTACCTCTTTTCCCAGATAATTTTTTTAATACTTTCCTATTTTTAACTGTTGTTGTTTTTTCTTGTGTGCTTTTCTGCATTCTTCTCATTGCATTCTTTGAAAGGGGTCTGTCTACATCTATACCTGTTTTCTTTTGTTAAACTCAATAAATCATCAGCCTCACTTTATTAGGCAATTCTTCTTTTGTTTGTGAATGCCCACATAGGCATTCTGGAACACTTTAACCTTTTTTCAATTTTTCCAGGGTTTTACAGGGTTGCCTAGATCTTTGTCTTTGCAGAAATGCTTCTGTTTTCTTTGAAATCAGAAAAAGGTGAAGGAAATTGAATTTAAAAAGATAGTAAAATAACTGAAATTTATAAAATGCAGTAAATACGCGTGGGTTTGGTGAAAATGCTGTTGTTCCTCCAGTGCCGTTTTGCACAGGTATTGTAGCACATTCAGATAATAAAATCTTCTGCTCTGAAATGGTCTACAAAATACAGGCTTTTTTTAAGCTAGGGCTCTAGATTTAAGACCTTCTGAGCAGCTGCAATTTCTGCTTAAGGTAGTAACAGTTTCGGGTGCTCCGCGTCTGACAGGTCGCGCCTTATTGTTGAAGGGCTGGTGGCGGGGAGAGCTAGGTCGAATGTATGACTTCATATGCAGTACCCGGTCAGCACTGGCTTTTTGCTTGCTTAAGTCAACCCCTCAAAGATGGACCACTTCAATCTTTGTAGGATCAAATTGTATGGACAGACAAAATGGTGTGCGTCATAAGACAGTTGCTTTTCTGGGAGAAGAATCATTTTCTTAGATGTTTGAGGAGGTGACCTTGCTTCGCTCTCAACACCAGGGATTGTCTGTGGAAAACGGGTGCTGTTTCTGGCCTGCTTCTTGAAGGCAAAAATGAGAACTGTGCCTCAGGTGCCTGTCCCTGTGTATGGGTAACAAACAGATTGTCCGGGTTTTTGAGGATTTGCAATCCTCAGTAACCTCAGATGTGGCTGGGGAAGAAGGGCTTTCTGCAGTTGCTGTACAATAGGTAGTGACTGATGCCAGGATGGAGTGGAGCCAGAAATGCTGTAACTGCTGATGAGCTAATCAGCATAAATTGCGGACAGGAAGCAGAATGGGGATAAATAAGGCTGTAAATATCTGTCGAGTGTAAAATGTGGAGCGAGCAAGAGATGGCTATTGGGTGACTGGAGGATATACCCCTGTATTAAAAGAGGTCAGGACAGATGATCTAATGATATTGTCTGCTTGAAAACTTTTTTGTTCCTCTATTCTCAGTCTCTAAAATGGAGGAGTTTATTTTCTTCTACTCTTCCTCTCTCTTTATCCCTTTCTTTCAGTTCTATTTATTAATGCTTTCAGGCAGAGAACGCCTTAAACTTGTACGCTGTCCCGTAGAAAGTCCTTATATTGCCTGTGATCTGAAGGCACCATTATATTTGAAAGAATTTGTGAGAAATATTTGAGAAGTGAAAGAGTAGCTACAATAAACACCTGGCAGTTTTGTCTGTATTATTAGTCTATGGATTCATGTCAGGAAACATGGTCACTTGTATATAGCACACATGGAGGTTAGTTCAGAAAAGCTCAGAGTGCATGCCGTTCCTGAGAACTTAATGTTGACAAGACCGTGCTTAAACTGACGTATCTTAAATTTCTAAGAACACTACTTTTTTCCTTTTCGTTATTNCAATAAACACCTGGCAGTTTTGTCTGCATTATTAGTCTATGGTTTCATGTCAGGAAACATGGTCACTTGTATATAGCACACATGGAGGTTAGTTCAGAAAAGCTCAGAGTGCATGCCGTTCCTGAGAACTTAATGTTGACAAGACCGTGCTTAAACTGACGTATCTTAAATTTCTAAGAACACTACTTTTTTCCTTTTCGTTATTCAGAAGAAGAAACTGAGAAGTCCCAAGCTAAAAAATCTTGAGACCTTTCAGGGCCTATTCTTCAGTAAGCTGATAGTCCTTTTTCTGTCCATTGCAAGTCAGAATCAGCGTAGGTAATAGCAACAGGCGAAACGCGCTTGTATCACTACATTCCTACTATAACTTAAATAGCCCATCTCTTTCTTAAATTAATTTTCAGCATATTGTTCTTGGATTAGGTATGGTTTTGTACTGATTTGCTTTCATTTTTAATACTGATTATGGGAAGGTAAGGAGGAAATGGTGTATACAGAGCATGTTTTAATTATTTGGATGTGAGCCAAAAATTATGCCATTTTTGCCTTGTGGTTTATAACCTTCCGACATCTTCAGAATAGCCTTCTTCGACTTGTACCTGGAATACAGCCTTCTCCAGAACTTCTCTTTTGTCATCCTGTTCTTAAAACTTACTCGTGTGTGAACGCACAGCTGTGCATGGCGATTCATGCGCACAGTAAGATAGTACTTGGAGTACTATAGGAAGACGAAGTGTCTTAGGAGTCATCTTTGTGCTCCTGTAACATTGTCAGACTTCTCTGTTCCAATATCTTGAACTTACTCCCTGAAAAATCCTTTCGTGATCTTCAGAAAAGTTCAGTTTTGTTGCATTCCTTTTTCACAGATGTATTACAAGATCACCTTGCTAGACTTTTCTTTGCAACATTTTAGGACCGAAGGGCAGTAAACATTGAGAACTTCATGAAAAGGCAAGAGTCTAGGAGCTGAGGATTTTTTAAGGAAACCAGAATTATGGGTCTCATGATAAAATTTGAGTGTTGGCAGTGCTGTCTTTTCAGTGGCCTGGACCCAAGATCCCAGTGGCTCGCATGCTTCACCTTATTCTCTTCTCACTTAGGAGGATTCTTCACAGCATTGTAGTCTTTCACTAAGCTTCCTGGTCTTAATAGCAGGTACATTGAGCTTTGAAGAGTTCAGCTGGCCAGATTTTGCATGTCTTCCTTATTTTCCAAGCCGCTGTTGAATCTGAAATGTCGCTTTTCAGCATGCTAACACATTCACGGTAGTTTTATGTTCGTTCTGCGTTGTCTGTGATAGCTAGATAGTTATCAATGCACAAAAATAGATCTAGGCATGTACATTTTCTAAATAGAACATTGAATTTTGTGATTTTTCTGACTCTGAAATGTTTAGTGGAGTATCTGTCCCCTTTGGAGGAAGGCAGGATGGGGAGGGAAGTGTGCTGTCTTCTTGGAGTGGAAAGTGTTTAAAGCCAGGAAGAGCGAACGCAGCACCCATGTTGTTTTGGAGGTAGGCTACCCACGTATCTTCCTTAGTGTAAACAATAAATCTGGTAGCATTAATTTCTTACTTTATTTTTCCTGGGAAGCAGACAACGCTGTTTGAAGCTCTACAGAGGCTAACTGTCTGGAAAACAAAAAAGCCAAAACAAATCTAAATACTGGTCAAAAGTTTAAAAATTATGTGACAGAAATGAGGCATAAAATGTGAGCCAGTTTTACACCCGTGGCCAGGTTCTTGAGAGTAGGACTTCGGTTTTTGTATTTTTGCTTAACCAGATACTAACTTCTATGCTATAAAGCACTCCTGGAGCCAGATTCTCTTCCGAGTGTCTTCTTATCCGGCAATTGAGACTTCTTTGTGACTAATGCTATTAAAAAGAATATAACACCGAGGCTGCACATCTGTTTCTCATTTCAAAATAAGTTCTTCTACTCTAAGCCTCTATTTTTTTTCTCCTACCATGCGATTCATTTTTTTGTTCTTCAGTAAACAGACAAGAAGATGATTGCTAATAAAATGGGTTACTGTGGATCATTTACACAAAAGGCTTTAGCAATACATTAATTTGTCCCCGTTGAGATAATGTGCATCCACAGAGTCATTTGTTCTGTTAAAATGCCATCATGCGAAAAATCTGTTGTAGCTCTGGCTCTGTAAAATGGAGACTGGAACCGAGGTTATAGCATCAGCCCGGGAGGAGATGTACATGTGTCAGAAGAGAGCCTGGTTCTAAAACGTGGATTCTCCAGACAGTATTTGTAACAGACACGTAATACAGAAGGCATGCTACTTGCTACTAGTTCTCCTCCTAAGCTCTGAAAAGTGACCTGCAAGCGAGAAAAAGATAAGAGTTCCTTAATAAATCTCTTTTGTTCCAGCTTGCCTTGCTAGGCAGAAGAATTATATGCTTCTGGTTGGTTTTGTTGCTGGTTTTGCAGGTTTTTTTCTGCTTGAGAAACTGAATTGCTACATAGTGACGTGTCACTGAATGATGGGATAGTGACACGTTTGTTCCCGGAAAAAAATTGTGAGAGATTTGTTTACATCTGCGGTCAGATAGTAGCTGATTTCAGATCAATAATAATAAAAAGTGTAACATCTCTCAAGTACTTTCCTCCTGTAAAGCTGTAATTCCAAATGATCACATTGGTACCAAGTATAGTGCTAGCAGCAAAGGGAATTGTTAAGAACTGAAAAAGCAAACTCATGCCAACCATGGGCCTCTGGGCTCTGCTGGACATGATTAAATAGGATAAAATTTCCTTTCCACACAGCAACAAATTGGGCAATTATTAAATCTGGAAACAGTTTTTAATTGTTTTGTGCCCATTTGATGTCTAGGCTGGTGTTATTCCTGATGACCTGCCGAGTATTCCTGTGTGGTCTCCTGGCACGGGAATTTGAGATGAGCTTTATTCTGCCTCATTCTTTTTTCTTTTTGAGGTACGTTCAGTGGCTACTGAACAAACATATGCCACATTAGATTTATAGGATGACAGCTGTTGCTGAATTTGTGTAGTAAAGGTTGTATGTGAGCAAGTTAATGGTGTTTATCCCTTTCACAGTATTTATTCTAAAGTTTTAATCATCTGTATTGGCAAATAAAGTCCCTGAAGGTGACAAAATGTTCTTTCCGTTGCTGGCTATGTTAAAAGGGTTTCACTGTAGTGTATGACTGCTTTAACGGTACCACCACTTCTCAGGTGGCAAACAGAGTCATGCTGTCAGGTTATTCTTTGGTTCCCTGATATGTCGTTCTCTGTGCCACGTGGCTGGAATTTCTGTTTTAAAACTAGTTATTAGATACTTCTATTCAGCAGGCTGTTCCCGTTATAAAAACCAAGTAATTATAATCAGCAATTACAGGTTTTGATAAAGGTTTTCAGGCTTTTGCAAGTGCTAATATAAAAAAAATGTTCTGATTGTTGTACTTCAGGCTTAGGGTTTTAAGATACTGTGTCTGTAGTCAGATTTGTTACGCTAACCTAAATTGGCCACTGTAGTGCCGTGGGGAGTCTAGCAGTGTGATACGATGGAGTTTCCACAGGGGGAAAAAGAATTTTTAAATCTTTCCGTAACAGTAGCAGATCTGGTCATGTTAATGTGTATCATTCCTACTTAACTTAATGGGAGACTTCCTAGTCTCTTCCATGCTAATCACAATACAAAAGGCACTTGGATTTAGTAAAATTCTTCCAGGAGACTCATCCAAAACTAGCACTGGATACTGTGAGTGTCAGTGTGCTCAGGCAGTCTGCTTTGTGTGAGTAGAGAATTCATTTCTGGCTATGGCAGGGAATATAGAAAGGTTAAGCATGTCTCTGAACAGTTTATACACAGCACCCTGGCACACTGAGGTAGTGCACTTACTGAGGAAGCAATACCTGGAACTTTTCACTTCCGGCTTGAGTCACAGAAATGAGGATCAAGGCATGGTTAGTTGAGCAACAAAATCAACCAGATTTAAAGGCTGTTTGATAGACTTCTTGTACATAGTAAGGTTGCACTTGGTTCCCTGCTCTGTTCATAAAGTTTGCATACCCCAAGGTAGTATACGTGTTTTAGCAGTTTTTGCTTCTGGGAAGAGACCAAAATATTTTACTCTTGTTGTCCCTGCATTTCTTTGATACGCTGTAATGCTTCAAAATAAGTCTACAGTTTCATTGTGTATAGGCTCTATACACAGTGCAGCACACCCCGAACTATAATCTGGCCTACATCACTGAAAAGACGTCTCAAGCTCTGTATCGTGGTTCCAACAAATTAAAGCAATAGCAACACGTTTGATAATGCTGATAGCTTTGAGGGTTATGTACAGGCAGGGCTGTGAACGTAATCCAAGTTTATAAGTTGATGTCTGTATACAGTGTTTCACAAAGAGCCAGATGCGCATCTGGTTGTTTTATTAGAATTTTGAAGCACAGAGTAGTCATTAAATGTATGTATATATATCCACGGTGCAATTTTACAATATATAATGGACCATATTAAGAGGATACATCCCAAATGGAATGTGAAGTTGTCCGGTTCTTGCATTGCGTTGTCAAGTCAGGCGAGTTTGTTGTGATGTGTTCATCTCGGGAATAAAAAAACAACAGGAAAAACCCAAATAAATGTTCTTCAGCATTTTTTTCATGTGTCTCTTTCTTTCCTTTTTAAATTTCTGGTTATGTTTCTGGGTCATTGCACAAATACATAAAAACCCGTGTATGGCAAAATAAATCTTCATAAAAGTATGAAGAACAATTTCTCTAGATTTAGTAAGAGAACATGAAGTGCAGTGGTTTTTTAATTAATTTATTTTAGAAGTGTAAGGTGTGGTCAAGAAGGTGCCAAATGTTTGGCATAGTGACCTACATCTGCCTCCTTCCTCTTTGTAGTTGTGTTTTGGTTGCTTCTGTTTGTGTTTTTCTGAAACCTAGGTATGCAGTAGATAATTTTGCTGCCAAATGGACGTCTTGTATGAAGATCTGAGTGCAGATGCCAGACTGGTTTTACCAGTAAACTTAGTCCGTCAGCTAAATCTCTCTCTCTCTCTCTCTCTCTCTCTTTCAATGAGCTTGCATTCCTGTAGGGCTCAGTGGACGNTCTGAAACCTAGGTATGCAGTAGGTAATTTTGCTGCCAAATGGACGTCTTGTATGAAGATCTGAGTGCAGATGCCAGACTGGTTTTACCAGTAAACTTAGTCCGTCAGCTAAATCTCTCTCTCTCTCTCTCTCTCTCTCTTTCAATGAGCTTGCATTCCTGTAGGGCTCAGTGGACGTGTTTTGCTGAAGAACGCTGTTGGACTGTGCAAGTTCCCACAATTTTTCAGAGTTATCAATGCAAAGGTTATTTGAGACCTTTGGGAATTGTTAAACTAGAAAAGAGTAAGATTGTTGTGAGAGTAACTTGTCATTTTGACTGAGTTAGATGAATTCATAATGGTAAACCCTTTTCTCTCCCCACCCCTCACCCTTTTTTTCCCCATATTGTCCAAGGAAGGGTGAATGGCTGCTTTGGGGGTAGGGGGAGCAGGGATTGTCCGTTCGTTTTTAAACCTTGGAATGAAGCTGGCTTGGTTGAATCTCCTGTTTCACAGTAGAACAAACTACAGTGCTTCCAGCATGGTATTTTTTTCTTCTTTTCCAGAGGAAATGGATTCCACTGGTTACAGGGAACTTGTCTGTCCAGTAAGAGTTGATGTGTTTAAGAAGTGCAGGAGCAGTACAAATTTCTCTTACCACTTCTCTCTCAAAAAAACCCGATAGAATATATGCAATGAAACATAGGTTGTCCACAGCCCCTGCAGCAGTGTTCTATATAAAAGAACTTCTTGTGTTGTACTTACACTTGTTCTGCAAGAGCTATGCCGAAAGGAGAGAAGTTAAAAATAAGAGATACGTGATGCACGTAACTTGCACAGATAAACTGTAGGGCTGCACGGATGGGTGCAGTATTGTGATTTGTTTGGAAATTTACACATCAGAGAACGAAAAATCAGGTAATTCTTTGAGCACAGGAGTCGAGGAACCATATATTGATGGATGATTTCGGTGCTTCTTCCCGTGGCTGGCAGTTAGAGATGCAGTTGTTTGTGGATTCTCTGGTGTTTAATAAGCGTTGGGCTTATGCTGGAGTTTTTTCAAGTACGGCTATACCCCACTGCCTGCAAAGCATGTGTTTCTGAAGAGCGTGCTGCGACAGCAACGCAGCGTCGCTTGTGAAAAATGATGCGGTAAAGAGGGACTCGTGCACGGACTTAAGACACGCACAGGGTTGGAACACACAGGAGCAGCGTATGTGATGGGGAGGGTGAGAGGCAGGAGCGGATGAGCAGAATCGCGAGCTAGAAGAGGAGGTGCTGGCTTTACAGAGGCTGGGTTTGCAAAGGGTTATCGTTCCGAAAAATAACAGCCATCTATGAAACCGCCTGAGCATTAGCTCCTTTTTCTGTCCTTCACTCTTGTGCTGATGTTGATTTATCTGAGGGAGATGGAGGCGAAGATGTACGTGTTGAGAAAGGCAACGGTAACTTTCACAGTAAAAGGTTTTCGGCAAGCATTCAATTTCATACATTAAGCCATTCCACAGACTCTTCAGAAGAGCTTACGTCTCCTCTGTGGGGTGATCCCGATCATCCTTCTCCTGGCCCTCTATCTTTGGTGTGATATGTACTGCTCCTGTGTATTAAAACATTGTGTGTTTCCGAAGTCCCTGCGTGCATCCTGCTCTGCTTCGTTAATTTCTATAGGCAAAGTTGCTTTGCAGTCTGTCAAGCTCAGGCGTTTCATCTGCGAGACTGCTGACAGCAGAGCGGGGTGTTAAATGGTCAGTGGCAGAACTCAGAACAAAACCAGGAGAACAATGGGTACCGGGTGTGCTCTACGATAAGTTCCTTCCGTTTTCTTGCTGTCTGTTTTCACAAAACTTGTAGAACCGTGTTCACCTTTGACATTTACCTTCTCTTTCCTCAGTCTTCATCATACTTGATTGAAATCAACCTGCCAAATCATTACTTAAGCTAAAGCTGCATGAAATAAAATTCTTCGTGGTCAGGGGTTTGAGAGGAGCATAGGCTAAAACCTTCCTCACAATTCTTGTAGGAGTTTATAAGATTATAAAAAGAAAAGGTAAACTGGGAAAATTAAGGTAGAAAAATAGAGAGTGCTCTGAGATACAATAGTCTCAGAACCGTGAATCTCTGGAGATTGGGAGGATGTTGGACTTGGACACTGGCTCGGAGAATTTTTCAGTCTGTCCCAGCATGGTTCTTTCCCTTAACTGACACACTGGAACAGTATTTTACTGTGTTTTGTGTAACTCAAATGCTCCTTTCATGACTTCACAACTAAGTTTTTCTTCTTGCCATATCATCCGTCTTGTTAAAAAACTAAAAATGCGTTTAAAACAGGAAGACTTAAACCTCACTTCCCTCCACCTTTGCCCACTTTAGAAACTGAGTTGAGAGAAATGACAATTCTTTTCTCTGTGATTTTTTTACCTGTTTACAAGATACAGTCATTTTCTGAGTGTCCAGAAAGATTGTACTTTTATTTTGTGAGCAAAATACAATGATGAATCACATTGTGGGCGTCTCACTTGAAATCCTTTTCTGTTTGTTTATTTGACAGGTCCTTGACCAATATGAACGAGAAGGGTTTGATTTCCTAGCTACAGTTTTCAATTCTTCACATTCCTTCTTAGAAGATTTGACAGGTCTAACTTTATTACACCAGGAGACTCAGGCTGCTGAGGTAAGAAAATACACTTTGGTTGCTACGAGTAAACAGTAAAAGGTGCTCGGTGTTGTGTTCAGCTGTGTAACTATGTGATTAAATGAGTCCCTGATAGAACCGAGCGGTGGTATTTGATTTACCAGATGATTTACACAAGCCGTGTGCGTGTTCCATCCAGTGAGATAGGATGCTTCCTCTTAATGTTACAGAATAAGAAATATTGTTGGATGTGGTAGATCATTCTTTGAGAATACACGATGGGATGCATGTTGACAGCCAGCTGAAAGTGTGCAGCGCTATTTTTACTATTCACTTTGATTTTGTCGCATTTTGTGAAATTACAGAAATATTTTAAGTGACAGTTGTTGCTTGCCAGTTCTGAATTTGTATCAGGAAAGTTCCTGTCAGCTGTCCTTTAGGGTGTGTTTCACTGGCAGTGTAGACTGCAGTTTGTGCAAGCATTACAATTAAAGCGCTGGTAATAGGTGGCCGTGATAGCACAGAGCCCGCTATGGGCTAATGACGACAGTATTTACACAGGTAGGTTAGACATTCTCTTAAATTAATCGTAAATTTTTGTATCTGACTTTTGAAGTATTTCTTCTAAAGAAAACAAGTGACTTGTATTACGTGGTATAATGAATTATCACATTAGGTCAATCTAAAATGCGGTTGTGCTGCTGGATGGATTATAATATGGGGCAAACAATGCTGTTTGTCTAGTGGCAAAAGTTGCAGTGTGGAATGGGATTAGGGTATGTTTTCTTCTCGTGGGTGATAACCTTGTCTGAAGAGTTGTGATACTGAGTTTGTCGCATAAAAAATGAAACAGATACCTGTCTTAATTTTCTTTTTCAATAATGATTTCTAATCTTTACTCCATCTGCAAATGTCTATACCGTTCTATGTCTATAACTTTATCTCAGTGTGGTTGTATCACTGTATGGATGTTTCCAAAGTTGACTTTGAGAAGTGATTAGTCAGTTACTAGAGAGTGTGCAAATGGGCGTAGCTGGTTTTTCAGCTGGAAATGGCTCAACAGTGTTACTTAATAAGGTTTGCGCAGATAATGATGACTTGTCTCTCGGTTTCATGTTTTAACCTTTTAAAATAATTGGAGCAGATGGAGACATTAAACTGTGCAGGTGTTTGTTCATAAAGTTGTAGGTATTCTTTACAAAATGTAGAGTCTGGTGTGAGTTTATTGCAACTTACTCGAGTTCAAAGTTTAACATAAAAAGTGGAATTAGTGTGCTTTCAGGTGTCTTTGGCTTCAGCAGCGAGGTTTATGCAGTGTTACCGTTGCTCATTGCTTAGTTGGAAGACTGTGAAATGGATTTTCAGGTTTCTGACTGCTTTTGAGGTGCTGTTCACAGAATGGGCTCTCTAAAACGGAGGCATTAGGCTTGTTAAGATCAGTGCTTTTTAGGTTGATTTAAGATATTCTTGATGCATGGCATTCAAAAAACTGCAACAAAAGCAGTGAGAGTGGTTTCATAAGACACGTGTGGCCTATTTTGGTAATTAGCATATCGGATTGTTCTGTTGAGAAGTTGCTTGCCTTTCTGCACTCGGTCTTTGAAGATTTTGTAGATGATTGTTGGCTTTGGAGACCATAAAAATAGCTTCTAGTAACGGAAGATTTTTCTTTCCTCCTGTCTAGTAAACTTGACCAGTGCCATTGCTCCACTGTAATGAAAATAGACTTTTAAAGTTACGTTATCATCCGACCTTACATTTACTGCAATGACATCATAACTGCATCGTAATTCCACACATAAAATTGGTGATATTAGGCTAATAAACTTGCATCTAATAGGGAAGCTACTCAATCCTGTTGATTTTTTTTTTTAAAAGGATCACACTTAAAATATTGATTCATTAAGAGCATTTAATTTAATATTTTGCTCAGAATGTTTTGTTTGTAATCAGGGCGAGAGGTTTTGTCATGCTGGTCTTATGCTTCAGTATATTAAGTTAAATTGCACGCTTTTTTTTTTT
>VZSC01014920.1:1645-15370 GCA_013398225.1 Steatornis caripensis
CACGTCCCCCGGGATTCCTGGCCTCACCCGCCTTGTGACCAGCTATACCTGGAGAAGGCAACCTGGAGCCTGCTCTTTTCCCATGGAGCGATGTAGCAACACTTAGGAGACACCGCATAAATTTGTTTTGCATGACGAGCTGTGGCAGAAGTGGCACAAGGTCCATGTGAAACTACCCCGAGAGGATAACACATCCCAAAATTAAGTCATGCGGTCGTTACAGAGATTTGTCGCATCAACAAGATGGGGTTCCCTACCTCTGGATGCTAAGCGGGATCAACTCTGCAGGAAGAATCCTGCCTAGGTGGGAAATAAAAATAAATTATCTCCTTAAACACAGCACAAGAAATACGCCCCGCAAGTCTTACAAGGTGGCAGAACCATAAGAGTTCTGTCTGAGAGTTCCCAGAACAACAAAAAGTCCTTAGCTTTGTCCCAAGGTGTGCCTCCTGTCACTGGCTTTCTTACAGGGAGAGGGGGTGGCTAGTCGAACTTGCCTTCCAGACAGCAAGACATGGATTTGCTGTTGTGAGAATCAGCCATTGGCAGAGTTAGCAGGGTAGTTTCTGAGCAGTAACAGCCCCTGCCACTTCGGGACCATCTCTCAGATGATCTCAAGAGCATTCACAGACAAGGAGAAAGATGACCACCTCCTAGCACATTTTTGAGAAAGTTTTTAGCTTCGTTTTGCTGGGGGAGAAACTGAAGCATAACGAGGCTGAGATCAAGAACACGAGCGCTGTACTCACGCTGGGGTTATGCAGCTACTCGGTGCCACTATGAGTAAATACAGGCTAATACGGGTGACGAGTTCACGTTTGCGCACCAAGTGATTTGCCTGAGATCTTACAGGTGTTATGTTGTGCCCGCCTTAGCGCTCAGCTGACAGGTACCCCTCTCTACAAAAAGTCCACTAATGGACCACACGTGGGACAACTATTGCTTTGTACCAGTAAAGGCGGTGGAAACTGTCTTTCTGGGGTTCGGCAGATCTGGGAACAGTACCCAAGCCCCAAACCTCAGTTTTCTCTGAACACTACTTGACCGTGATCCTTGTTTCTCGCCTATTTATTCCCAAGAAATGCAAGCTCTGGGAGCCATCCTTGCTTCTTGCTCTAATGAAGGTGGCAGATATACATACCCATCAAACCCTCTCATTTAGGCTTTCAAGCTTAGGCTCTTATTCTTAATGCTTCTGATTGCTCAAGATGACAGGGGAAAAATCACTTTCTATTATCACCTAATGAACCACGGAAAATGCTTGGAAGAGGCTCTGGGAGACACGGGCTTTCTCTGTGAAAGCATGTAAGAGGATTCTGGATGGAGGTCAGGTGAGAAGGCCGTACAGCGAGAAGAACACTGCTCGCTCTTACGCGCCCAGAAAACCTTCATGCCTGGCATACCTAGAACTGCGCTGAGCTCTCTTCAAAGGCTTGAGAACTACTTCAGACTTCCTTGACTCCATCTTCTTTGTAATTTGGCTTCAAGGGACTGATTTCTTTTCACTTTCTGCAGGGGAGTGGGTACTTTTTCTCAAAGTCTTCTTTCTTTTTTACAGCCTTAAGGCTTTTCCACCTCCATTCCTAATGGCAACTTCACCTCCAAGCACAGAGGGAGCTTGCCCGCAGCCTTCTCCAAAGACAAGTCTCCATGCTTCCTCCAGGAGGGGTCACAGGAGAGCAGAACAAGAATGGCCTTCATCGTCCAGGAACAAATCCTTCTGTGGTACTTACTTCTGGGCTTCTCAGCTCTCTGTGGTTTGGATGCACACTCAAATCTCCCAGCAGCACCTTGCATTACTGTCCAGTCTGCCCCAAACAAACAGCTGTAATGAAACCTTTCCTAACCCAGAGAACTTTTATTTACCTTTTATTTTAAAGGAAAAGGGACTTGCCATAGGATTTTCCCACTGCATGTCAGCTCAGTTGCTTTTTATCTCTAAAGAAACTGGGCTCAAATCTGGACCTAGTCACAAGTGAAGTGAATATGCTGAGTCTTCATTCTACAAGGGCAGCATCTACTTGGCTGTGTTTCATTCCCGGAAAAAAGGGGCACTTGATGCCTCTCACGATATAGGTGCCCTGGGCCAACCTGGGTAGAGGTCCAGCACTGGAAGAGTTAGACTTTGCGATGGTGGCTCAACATGAGATGCGCGGCCTGGAGCAGGCAGGGTTTCCCGCACACACGAGGTGTTCCGGCAGAACTCAGTGAAGTTTGGGGGGATTCAAGAGGCACAGACTCAAGCTGATGCTATCAGTCTCCTACAAGCACTAGAAGTTACTAACAAGTCCTCCCTACCCCTCTTCACTGTAATAAAGAACAAGAGCTCTATCTGGATGTCTGAGTTCAACAGCAGGAGTCTGAAGTTGTTCAGCTCCAGTCTCTTAACAGTAGAGCTTTCAGGATTAGTGTAAACAGATTCACCACCGGAGAGCAGATCAGAGAGATCTAAGCAAATCCATGCACACGTGGTTAGAAAGAGAGAACCAGGTATGCTTTGCAAATTCCACACTGGGGAACTGGGACACGTTTTCCAGTCTAGGGGCACGAATCACGGTGTCTTTTTGTTGTGCGTTTCCACGGCACCTAGCAAAGTGAAAGCACGATTCTTAATTTGCTCACAGATGCACTACCACAGTAAACACAGTAAATAGTGATCATTTTCCAACATTTAGTTCTCCACCTCTAGAATACATCATGTTGGATTGCAACAAAACCCGAATCTTTTATTTCCCTCGGGTCAAATGTGTCAACAACTGCAAAGAGCTAGCTATGCTGCAAAGCATTTTACAAGACGAGATGGTGCTTCAAGCACGGGTCTGAAAGTTAAGAGAGAAGGATTTTCCTCCTTATTCTATCACCAGTTTCATGGCCAAATTACTTATCCTGGATATACCTCCATTATTCTACCCATAAAAGGAGGGGAAACTTCCTAAATGTAATTTGCTATTTACATGTGTGACAGTAAACCTCCGAGTTTCTAACTGAGATCGAAGGTCCTTTGTGCTAAGTGTTTAAAAAACTCATTGCAGATGCAGGCCCTGCCCCTTTACAGGAAAGACAGGTTGAGGCTGGGAGGAGAGAGGTGCCCAGGTACACACAAAATGACCAGCCTGAGTTCAGAAACTAATCCAGAGCTGCTGTCTTTGCAGGATTCCAGCACAGATGCCCTACATGCCGTCTCTGGCACCATTGTGCCTCTGCCTAAGCAAAGCTAAACGGACACACAGAACATTCTGTCAGCACGGCTGCATCTATCGCACCGGTCTTGCTGGCCTTGTCATAGCAGGTCCGTAGCATGAGTTTCTCTCTGTTCAAAACTAACTATACCAGTAAAGTTCTGTCCTGTACACCAGGAGAGCTTAGATAATAAAACGGGTCTTTCAACAACTGGTGTAGTGCCCACTGAATCGTGTCGTTTCCCCCAAAGCAGTTGGGGTGCTTAGCCTTTTAAGACTGCAAGTTAACAGCTCTTCTCCCCACTTCTCTATCTTTCCACAGAACTACACTGACACTATCACACCAGTGATGGAAAGCAACAACTCTGTCCCTACCAAGTTGCTGAGCCTACCAAAAGACGGGGAAGGGGACCAAAAAGCCACGCCACAACCTCCCAAGCCGGCCAGATTCATGCCTTCCCCAGCCTCTTTCACAGTCTCAGAGGCAATCAAGGCTGTCTGACAGCCAGGATTCACTGCTTTTCGCCTTTTATTCCTTGCCAGGTGTAGCCCAGCTCTACGCTCACTGCATGCGAACAGTCGGCCACGCTGCCAGAGCCATGCTCAGCGGGATCAGTATTGGAGGTAATAGTAGCCTCAGGCCAGACTGCTTCATTATGGGAGGTATTTTGACAGCCCAGCAGCCAGAGCAACAGCAGGGAGGGCACAGGTGGGCGTCCAGGGGAGGAAGGTTGCGAAGGGGGACACTGGAAAGGGCGCTGCCTCTGAAAAAATGCTTTCTTGGGAACTGCTGGGCCGTACCCTTTTTAATCCCACTGATACAGAACACTGCCTTTTACACCAATTTATTGGAGTGAAAAAGGAGCACCATGTTTTTTTCTGTTTTTCTTGAAAGTAGGGTCACGGCAGCATGCGCTTACACAAGCAACCACAGCTGTAAATTGCATACATCCCTATCTAATGCAGACATTTTGTCCGCTTCCAAGAGAACAGTCTGGAAGAGTCAATCTCTCTTCCTTACTGGTTGAAGTTCAGGTACGTTGTGGTAACTTAGATCAGAATCAGCCTTGAGATCTCTACACGAAGAAGTTAAATTCAAACAATCCTATTTCCATTAAAACCAATAGCAAATTTTTACTGACTTCACCCTTCAGTGTTCTAGTCCTCCATAATTTAGAAAGAGATTGCCCTTCTCTGCAAAGGTTTAGGAGAACAACAAGTTTAGCTACGCTCAAGCGATGCCTCCATGATGTAAAAAAAGCACTTACAGAAATCACCGATGGAACAAGGCCTTAAGTACCAAAGCCACTGTTACAGTAACCGTGCTCTCTGACTCTTTACTTTTAAGGCAAGAGCTGCCTTCTTTGCAGTTCCAGCCGTTGGACAGCTTCCCTGTGCTTCTCCCTGCATTAACTAAACTTCTTTGCGCATACTGCAATTATAAATGCATCCTTCTCCCTTGCCTGTTCCTCCCTCCTCAGAAGTTATTTATTGCTAATTTGGATCCGTTGTGAAAGACTTGAGATATCAGAGTTGTAATGCAGAAGAAAGCCTCCACTATATTCTCTCTCTTTTTCCTAAAGCCTTTGTTTGGGCTACTCTACTCTGCTCCACTGCTAAGAAAAACTCACTGTATCAAAAGATGGTGAAATGATGGTCACGTTGTATTAATCTAAAGCTTGGCTGTGTCCCAACACTTGTAGATCACTCTTGCTACTCCACTTCCCTAACTTTCTGCCTGCCTTCCCTCCTACAATCATAGTAACAAAAAGATACACTGAGAAACCGACTACCCAAGAATCTGCGTATGGCTGGAACCCATTGCTGGGTTAAAACAAAAAATTAGTGACCGTTGAAAAGAAGATAGCATTAGGTGTGCCATCCCAACATCAAACAGTGCCCTAAAAGAATAAGCCATGGGTCTCTGCCTTAATTCACAAGTGTATACAAACGTGTGCACACACAGAGCACTTTTTTTAGGTTAGGCAGATGAGCTTTGTTAGTTAATCCTTTGGAAGTAATGTGTCAGAAGAGTCTAGTGTAATCAAGGTGTGACTGCTTTTAACACTCACTAGAAAGATCAAATTAAAGACTAGGTAGAACTTGCCTTGGCCAATTTAGGAGGTGCTGAAGCACACACTACCTGAGCTGGCTTACAGCTTTCCAACACATTAATTAGAGCTAATGTGTTCTAAAGTCTTTAAATTGCTGGGCATCTCTGCAGACAGGTTGTGTATTGTTCTAATTCTCCTCCTCTCTAGAAATTGATGTAGTGTAGCCAATGCCCTAGTACTGATGGGATTAGCACACATCACCTCTGCACCCCACTAGAGAGCTGTGCAAATTCCACTAGGAATGTTTCCGGACCATTATTGTTACAGCAAGGTGAAACTTTATGTATGGATAGGCCCTAGGCAAGGCTATGTCTATACTGCAGTTTCAGATATGACTGCAGCAAGCGTCCTTCCGCCATAGCTAAATGTTATGCAGTTAACACTGGTACTCTGAGAAGACATCACACAGGAGCTCCACCAACACGCATCTATCTTTCCGTAGGGAATTCTCACTGAAATTTGTGCTGCTGTGCCTTCTCTGCAATTGTTTCTTGGACTATCTAGGTCAACGCCAGTACCAGAAGGCAGTCATAACTTCAGTGTCACTGTGACCGAAACTCCTACATGGTCTCTTCTACACGTACATTGTGTTTCAACAAAACATACCCAAAGACATACCTACAAACAGTCACAGGCATAAGCAGAGTCTCCAGTGAACTCACGGAGACAAACGCACATAAACAAATTCGTACTCACTCCTCAATCACTACTCACTTGCAACTCCATCGTTACGAGTAAGTGCCGGTTCAGGACCACATGAAGGCTTGCCTTGTTTGGGTTTGTTTTTCTTTTCTTTTAAATCTTACATTCCTAGAAAAAGAGACTCATTCAAGTAAACTTGCTGCCATGACTACACTGCAACAGAGTGCTTTAATCAAACAAAAACTTAGATAAGATATAAGAAAATAATAACAAAACCAAAGGAAATTTCAAAAAATACGTAAACAGGCATTTACACATTCGGATTGTCTCATGGTGATTTGGGTTCCTTGGAAGAAGAGCAACTTTCCTGCTCCTTCCCTTGCGTTGCTTCATAGCAAATGCAGCATGCTTGTGGACAACAGAAGCTGCCTGCTGCAACTAGTCAGCGCCGAGTTTTAGTTGTCTGTCAGACTTCCAAACTTGAACTTTTCTACATGTGGAGTCAGGCATCCCAACTTCTTTTTCTGCCTATTTTGCTTCACTATGTGTCTGCAGGAATTCACCTAGTGACTCCAAACTCAGGTTCTTTACTCATAAAACACAGAGAAAACGTCTGTGTGATGCAGAGTCGGGAAGCACAACTCTTCAGGTGTCCACACTCCTCATTCATTTCCATCTCATACTATGTATTCCTATATCTCTGTTTTTATCAAGTTCAGTAACTCAATCACTGAGCAAAACCAAATAATTGTGAGCCCCAACACACCGCAAGTGGCACATGGAGAAATGTCATAACAAGCAGTGTACATGTAATTTTGATGCCTGATGCCTAAAATTGTTCATCTAAACTCTTTGGCAAATACTTACAAATAACTATTTTGTTCACAGCACGAGAAAAGGGTTTTGTTTGTCATGCACCTTCCTTGCCTTAGCCAAAACTAATCCGCATCCAGGCACAGCACAAACTATTCTCACTCTTCACACTCAAAAGGCACACATGCAAATAGATACATCGTCAGCACACACTTGAAAAACTACTCTGTACACTCGCGAAGTTTCGCTCTAGGAGGAAAGGATAAAACGGCACTTCGAACACTGTACTGTTTTGCAAAAGCTATTCATTTCATCTGTTGTCTGCAGCACGCAGTTAGCAATAGCTGCGGATAAAATGACGGGAACAGCTAACAGTCCTGTAGCAACTGACACACGCAGTAGTAGTGACAGCCTGGCACCAAGGGTCATCCATTGTTAGACCCAGACACACAAAGATGCACAGGCATGTGCACTCGTAAAATAGATTCTGGGTAAACAAGAGAGCTAATTTTTCTTTGTTTTGTGCCCTGAGAAAGACAGGAAGAGCTAAAATGCTGAACCTGAGGTTCTGTGCCTATCACTCGCTAAGGGAACAGGCTGCTGAAATATTAGTTTGGCTTTATGGGAGCAGTCATTAGAATTTCAGTCGCTAACATTTCAGCCATACGGTAACTTGCATCTCATCCTCAGCAGACTAACAGATGTGCCAACAGCTGAAGGGGCAAAAAGCTGGGTTCCAACAAACGTTTCATTTTTCACTGCCCAGGAAAGACTCAGGAGGAAGTTGGGGCCAATTACCAAGGATGAGTAGTGGACGACAGAGATCTTTTAAGTTCCAGTCCTCCCTTTTAAGTACATCAAGCATGCAGACATTTCTCACGCATGCTTTGCACCCAGAAGCAATGCTGGCATTAGCCATAAACCACTGCATATAGGTTAAGGCTGCAATGACCCTAAAATAAAAAAGCCTAATCCATCGTAAATATCCAGAAGACAAGTCTGTCGCCACCCAACTGCTTGTTACTTTCCTTCCACTGTTAGGGAGTCTGTCTCCGTGGTATGGTCTCTAATCACAATTACAGGAAAACACTGATGAGGATGCACATGGGAACATCATAGAAAACAAATATAAAATTGTCCTGACAAAGTAACTGAATGCATTTATAGGGATGGTACTGCTTTTAATTAGCCTTAATTTCCAAAGAATTATTACTTGCTCAAAAAAAAAAAATCTTTATGGATCCATAAATTATTGAATGCAAGATTCTCCCCCTCTCTCTTACTAATACCTGAGAGAGTAGACCTAGCATAACTCACCAGGGAATCTGCTGTATTTGACTGCAAGAATGCTCATCGTTCCAACGTATTTGGTATTTTTGTTATAACTACAAAGATTGTATCAGTTCTCCCTGAGCGAATATGGAAATCAAGTCCCAGTCTGGATTAACCTTCAGACTACCACAAACACGTTCTGCTTCTTGGAAGTAATCTGTGTGTTTGTACACATGTGCGCAGAAACACACACACACACATCGGCCATATATACCTATGCAATTTTATACCTCATTCTAATGAGATTTGTAGTTTGCTTCTTGAAATACAGTAATGCAGGCTAAGCCATTCGTTTCTCTCATTATAAAATGAATATGGCTCCATTAGCGTCAACCTCAAGAAATCCAGGACATGGCGCAAACGCAGGTAAACGGATTTGCTGAGGAACGTTGTATTTACATTATTCTGGGCTGAGCCTTCCCTTCTTTCTCCCTTCTTCCCTTAGTTTTCTGGTCCCCATGGCTACTGCTCACAGTTTGCATATGCCCCTACCATTTGCCTCCATCCTCGCACAAGAAATACCCCACGTTGTTGCTCTGAGGACACGTGGTGTGATACAAGAGGAGGAAGCTCTAAATACCAGAAATCATCAGGCCAACTCTAGAACAGCAACTTGCAGTCCTTTCTGAGACAGTTGACATCTGTCTGGATCCTTCATTCTACCGAGAGCAAAAGGGTTTAAAATTTCTTCATCACTAAAACAATACTGTGTGGAATTACTCTCTTTGAGAAATTTCAAATCCCATGTCATCCCATTCTTCACCTTTTTTTTTTTTTAAGAGAAGTATGAAATGCCAGCAGGCCCAACATCCTCTGAGAACAGACCCAAACGTACCGAATCATCAACACCCAAGGGGTTTCTTTGGAGGAGGTCCCACCAAGTACGCCTAGGCATTGGCCCAGTCCTGCTTATTGTGGTGGGAGGAAAACGAGCAAGGAAGCACACAGTTCAAAATGAGATACAGTTCCATGCACACCCCATACCTGTTTGTAAATATTTTAGACCTTTTCGGCAGTGTGGTTTTACTTTCACTTGGAGTTGATGGCAGCCACTGCTGCATGAAAACTCCAACATGGCTTCAGCAGCCACAATGCCTGCATCGAGACAAAGCAGGGAGAGAGAGCTGAATGACCCACTTGAAACAGCTTGTGCTCCAGGGCCCGGACATGAAGTTTCACACCATCTAAGAAAATAAGACCTTCCTTAAAAAAACCCCATAAAACCAGTCCCAAATCTCAGCTCCAAAAGCAATAGACAACCTGCCTGGGATTATGAACATTAGCACAGTAATGTGTCTGCTTAACTTTCAGCCATCCGTATTTGAAATTCCTCAATACTCGCTTTCTGTCGTATTCTTCGTGGAGCAGAGCTCATAGCCAAGAAGTCAAGGAGTGTGGTACCCACAGTGCATTCACAGACTCTGCAGTGTGAACTAGTTTTAGATTCCGCCTCCTGAACTGTAATTCAAGTGTGGCTCAGGGTTGAGGGTTGCCCGTCTCTGCTCCCTGGGGATATCAGCACTACCAGAGATGTCAGCTTTGGTACGCCTTGCTGAGGATTCTCCTGGGCATTGCAACTTTTATCTCAGGAGGCAAACACAAGATTTTACAGGGGACAGAGACCCTCCCTCCCCTCTGTGCTCTTGTTCTACCTCATGAGTAGGTAGGGACGATGGGTCCCAGTGTCCTCTCTGTCAGCAGTCCTGGAAGGGGACACAGCTCCATGCAGTGCTCACGATCAAACAGCCAAGTAAGATCAACAATGCACGCCTGGGTGAATGCAGCTTTTTCTTCCATCTGGAGCTATAAGCCTTCATGATAAGTGTGTGACTAAGTGTTTTAATTTGTAAGGAGATCCTCAAGAGGTTGTTACAGGGAGTAGTTGGCACATCCCATCTATCTATGTCACTGTGGTATCTAGGCTCATTTCAGATTATAGCTGATTATGGAAAACATTTCCTTAGAAAACTGCTGGCCCTTTAGTAACACTAGTGCTCTCTTTTGTGACGTTCCCCGGGACTGTTACAAGAGCCAGGGTTTCTCTACACTATGAAATTCACCACTAAAATTACAGAGCCATTTCAAACTGCTTAACTCCCACTTGGGAAGCTTTCCTGAGAGAGGTATTTTTCTGATATTATTTGTATTACTTAACTGGGGAAAGGCATTATTATTTGGAATAATAATAGAGATCATACTGTTACACCTACAGTACTTCAACTACACTGATAGTTTTGTAACTTTTTTCCAAGCACAAGACCTTCTTTCTCGGTCCCTATCGTTCTCCATTCTGCTAGTACCGTGCCGCAGATGAAATTCTTCTGGCAACACTGAAGAACCTCACAGTGCAATGAGAGTTTGTAATCAGAGCTTCTGTGAGACCAGGTGTTTCGGGAGTGGATTTGTCTCCTCACGGAATAGACAGGAAGCGTGACTCTTCCTCCCCAGCTGATTTCTGCTAATACCCTGACCTGTAGCCCATTAATGAGCAACTTACTGCAAAAATTACATCGTTACATTTCAGGTTGTTTTGCTTAGGTTGCGTGCACTGTTCACAAAAAGATGTAGCTGCCAGAAGCAGGCTTTCAACATGCATATTTGCAACGACAAATTCAAAATTCCTTTCCCACTGACGTTCTTGAAGCAGTCTTCAGACTTGCCGCTGCAATAGCTACCACTAAATGCCACTAAATCAGTAAATCCTTTTATTGGAATAGTCATACAGAACTGCAGCAATGAGACACAAACTTAATCCAATTCAAACCTCTCCTAAGCAGGAGGAAATAAACATTCAGCTCTGTTCTCCATGAAACTGGAGTACAAAAGGGTGGAACCTTAAGGATGTACACAGTAAAGAAAAGGCCATTCAGGAGACAACACAAACCCTAGCGGTAACGGAACAGGGACAAGAAGGTGGTGTCCCAAGCACTCCTTTAGCAAAGCACTGAAAATACCTCTGGGATGGTCCAAGGCCCTTGAGTCAAGATGCATCTTTCCATCAGCTCCCTAAAATGCTCAGCAGTAACATCTGGAACCCCCATCCAATTATAAGATGAAATGCAGGAGGATCAAAGAGAGAGTTTCCCAGCTCTCATGAGAACAAGCTGGAGCGTGGGATAATTAGCAGCTTCTGACTGCTGCTAACCACCTCTCGCTCGCTAGCATTTTTCCCTGGCCTTCCCACCTGCATGTGCAGTCCCCTTTGCCTCCAGAGTACCAAGCTCCCCTCCACGTGTGCCTCTTTTAACCTGCCTGTAACAACAGTTGTCCTGACACATCCTAGAAGTTTATAGCGGTCTCTTTTCTCCTCTCCCCGGTAACCAGAGGCAAAGCTTTTTTGGAGATATTTTCACTGCTTGGGAGTGGCAAGAGATGGGGGGGGGTGTGTGTGTAAAGAAAAAAAAGGGTTCAGCAGCTCTGGGGATCCTGGTGCATCTGCAGACACACAGGTGACACGAGGAGAGAAATACAGCTAAACAATAACAAAATAATATTTACTTTGCTTCTTGTATTCCCCTGTGTCCAAGGAGCGATGAGGATGAGAGAGGTGTAATTCACTGTGAGAGAAACATTTCCTCGCTAGCTCCCACCTTTTTTTTTTGAACTGGCTAATACCTTACAAGCAGCGCAGAAATCTCAAGTCTGAAAGGCACCTTAACAATAGCAAGGAGGCAAGCTGTCAGGAGCAAGATTGAATTGTGAGTCGCTTGCCCTTGCCAAAGAAATGTGGGTTGCACGTCTGTCACACACAGGGACCCTTGGGTTGCATCGCTGGATTGGGTTTAAGTGCCTGCTCTTTTCACTAAGAACAGCAGTCAGCAATTCTCCTCTAGCCAAGAGACAGACTAGTACAGAAGGTACATAAGGGAAAGCTTAAACTGGAATCCCCATCACAAACAGAAGCAAGACTATTTTCCCCATAGGCCGTGGCAATTCTCCACAAGACAGGGGCATTTCCTTCTGACGAGTCAACCAATGAATGAGGCCTTTCCCCGATGCCATGGTGTTCCTGTCCCATCACTTAGAGCTGGCTCCGTCACAATCCCAGAGAAAAAAATCCATGGACGTACCCTAATCACCACTGTCTACTGACATGGGAAACAAACGGATTGGGCACACAAGAAATCTGCATGAGAAGAAACAAACAAGCTGAAATTAAGGGTGAAAAGTTAATGAAGATCTGGAAAGCACTATGAGATCCTCAGATTAAAGGTATCCTAAGAACGTAACTCAGCCAGTAACAGCAGATAGGGTCAGCCTAAGGATTAAATTCAATTTTATCTTAAAAATCCAACTTCACATGCAGTGACTCAACAAAAATATAATAAATCTAAATCACGTAACAGTGTTGCCATGTGGATTTTGAGTAATTCTGCATCAGAAACAGCACACTGTGGTTGCCAGCGTGACACAGCTCTGACCCCAATGTCCAGTCCAGGCTGTCCACTGCTTGAGCTTATACAGACAAGCACACACACCGGAGCTCTTCAAAGGCTAGCCTAGCTGCGGAGCCCAACAGGTCACAGCGCCGAGCGCAAGCTCTCTCTGACCGCCACAGGACGGCATGGGCTGTAGTCACCGAGAAGTCTGCAAAATAAATTTTTCCCCCTTGCTTGACAGAGATTTCTGAGCTCGTGAATAAGGAGGGGATGAGGTTGGTTAGGGCATCAGGAGTTTCAGCTACCTAACTGCCCGACAACAGTGGAGGCTGGGATGCTCTGCCTCTAGCTCCACCGAATCAAATCACGATTAGCAATGCATTAGGCTCCTTTTCCTCTAACTCAGCTCCAGACTGCTTTTCAACAAGCAGCCTTCCTCAGGCCCCCAGAAAAGCCCTTTCCCTGCTGCCTCTCCCTCGCCAAGCGGCAGCTGCTCGCGGAGCCACCGGACCCGGCTGCACCGGCGGGGCCAGCGCCGCGGAGCGCTCCCGGCCGGCCGGCCCGTCGCTGCTCGGGAACCCCCCGGCGGGGCCCCCACCGCCGCCGCCGCGGGTTGCTGGCAGCAGCCCCGGAGCCGCAGCGCTGCCGCCGGGGAGAGAGGTAATAAATAACCCGGGGAGCGAGGCGCGGAGCCCGGCGGGCGGCGCAGACTCTGACCTGACAAATACCCACTGGAAAATCATCACCTCCCGCCCCCGGGAGCCTGGAGCCAGCCCCAACCCGGCCCCAGACCGGCGAGGGGGGGGTGGCTGGATATCAGCACTACCAGAGATGTCAGCTTTGGTACGCCTTGCTGAGGATTCTCCTGGGCATTGCAACTTTTATCTCAGGAGGCAAACACAAGATTTTACAGGGGACAGAGACCCTCCCTCCCCTCTGTGCTCTTGTTCTACCTCATGAGTAGGTAGGGACGATGGGTCCCAGTGTCCTCTCTGTCAGCAGTCCTGGAAGGGGACACAGCTCCATGCAGTGCTCACGATCAAACAGCCAAGTAAGATCAACAATGCACGCCTGGGTGAATGCAGCTTNCACAGGCACACAAACCACACACACACACAGCGCCTTCGCTTCGCGTTTCCCGGCTGCGCTGCGGCGGCTCCAGGCTGCCGAGCTCAGCCCCGGGCCGGGCCGGGGGGACGGCGCTCGCCCCGCCGGGGTGCGGGTGGTGCGGAGCGGGAGCCGTCCCGCACGGCGGGGGGGGCTTTT